>LPNX010043580.1:209361-247645 GCA_001517045.1 Pseudotsuga menziesii
TTGAATTTATATAGGATAGTCATACTACTGGAATTCGATCTGGAATTCTCCAAAGCCACATCAAAGAAATCCTTGGTCTTTGCTGAGCTCATGCGTGATCTTCCCTGTGCTGCAACAGAATCTGAGCCCAGTGATTCATTTCCTAATGAATTTCTATTCCTGATCAGCACTACCGATACATGGTATGGAGATTTGCTTATTTATCTCCAAACACAATGATTTCAACTACATTTATCCTGTGACGATCATCGCCATATTCGTCACCACGTGAAATACTACCTCATCCTGAATGATACCTTGTATATACGTGGGATCGATTCTATTCTCTGCCAATGCCTCACCCATGAGGAGGCTGAACATGTGTTGAACGATTGCCACTCCAGAGCATGTGGTGGTCATTTATCTGGGATGGCTACAGCCTAGAAATCCTTCGCGTTGGCTATTTCTGGCCTTCCATATTCAAATATTGTCATGAGGTTGTTCAGAAATGCCCACCTTGTCAACATTTTTATCCCAAAAAGTGCACCCATCCTGCTCTGCTACACCTCGTCTTTGCCGTTGGCCCATTTTCCAAGTGGGGGATTGACTTTATGCATTGTAATCCTACCTCAGCCAGGGGGTATGGTTACATCATCATAGCCATGGACTATTTCACAAAGTGGGATGAGGCCATGCCTACATATGCAGAAGATGGTAATACTACCACTCTCTTCTTGTTCAATCATATCATAGCTATATTTGGAGTCCCACGGTCCATCGTTACTGATCACGGATCACATTTCTGTAATCAAATGATGGAGGAACTAAGTGCCAAGTTAGTTTTTTGCCATGAAAACTCTACACCATATTATCCACAAGATAATGGTCAGGTAGAGGCCATTAACAAAGTTTTGAAAACTATGCTTCGTCGGATGGTTGGAGATCATAAATCCAATTGGCACCACGTTCTTTTCTCTACTCTATGGGATTATAGGACTTTAGTGAAAATAGCTACTAGTTTCATGCCATTCCAGCTTGTCTATGGACTCGAAGTTGTCTTACTGATTCAGTGTCAAATTCCATCTTTTCAACTTGCCGTCGAACTTCTCCCAGACACTTCTATAGAGGAAGAAATATTTTTGTACTTGAACAACCTTGATGAGACTCGAAGAGATGATGCCTTCGCTAATGAGGCACATAAGAAACACATCAAGGCACAGTATGATAAATCCGTCCAAACTCATGCCTTTAACGAGGGTGACCTATTTTTGACTTACGACCAGAGATATGACAAACTAGGGAAGGGTAAGTTCGAGTCCATGTGGTACGATCCTTTCATTGTTTCTAAAGTTTTAGAGAAAGGGGCCTACGAGCTCATTGACTACGATGGAATCCCTTTAGGAAAACCTCGCAATGGGTTGTACCTAAGAAGGTACTATGCCTAGGTCTTTCTTGGATGGTATCTTGTATATATGTATATTGCTTGACTTTCAGTGTGCTTTTAGTATTTTCAATATGGTTTTGAGTTTAGTGTTTGTATCTATTTATACCATGTTTTGGTCATGCAGAGCTGATGGATTTCTACGGCTTTGATGATGGTGCTTGCCGCCACACCTTGAATCTCACCTCAGCTGCTTGGGTCCGCTATTCCCTAGATGAAGATTTTGTTAGTTCATGAGCGGTTTGTATTGGTCTCGCTACCAATAAAATCGTCGAGTATCGAGCAGTCATAGTTCTTCTGACTGAAGCTGTCTCCCACAATGTTCATAATCTGGTAGTCTTGATGGACTCACAACTTGTGGTTTGTCATCTAAACCATGCTTATACCATTAGAAATCCTGTGCTTCTCCACCTCTTCCGGAGGGTATGTTTGTTAGAAAGGTCATTTGAAACCATCACTTATAGGCATATCCCTAGGGAACATAATGTAGTTGCTGACTCATTAGCTAATTACATCCTAGATTGGAATATTTCCCATTCATGACATTAAATAAAATATGGTTCATTGTAAATAAAAAATTAAATACACATAAAACTCATATAAAATACATTTTGTAAAGAAACATTGCTACCATTGTGTAAAATACATTGCTGAGTCCGTTTTTTATTCTTTCCAGGCTCGTAAAAACTAATAGTGTATAAAGAAACCTCATGGAGTCTTCTTTCACCTATTTTTAGGCTCCTTAAACGTGAAAATATCGTCGACTCCGTTTCTGATTCTTTCCAGGCTCGTAAAAATTGACATTATGTAAAGGAACTTCATGGAGTCCTCTTTAAACTCTTTTTAGGCTCCATAAATACGAAAAGATTATCGAGCAATATTGTCTTCTTCACACTCATTAAAGCATTTGAAGAGTCATCTCTCCAATGGTAGGTTATCTCTTTTTTGGTTCGGATAGACTATTTACAAAAAAGGAACACTCCGGAGACTAAATCATACGAAAAAGGACCCCTTTGGAGTCTTCTTTTGTAAATGTTCAGACTCTCTAAACATGAACGGTGTTGAGTTTTCTTTCATTGGACTCATTAAATTAAACATTAAGAGACCCACTTTGGGAACAAACCCCTCCTCTCTTAGGTTTGTAAAACATATGAGTTTGGACTTGTCTTCAGATAAGCTATACCGAGTGTTTGTTACCCTCTTTGAACTCATAAAACCGAAAAGAGGCACTCATCAATCATGATGGGGGAAATGGGAAGGGAATCATTTTGCAAATAAATGGCAGTAGTTTGTCGTTACCTTTGAACATGGCACTTGTCTGCATATCATTTCAGTCAATTGGGTATTCAGCTGATCTCCGTGATGATCCACCTTCATGAGTAATGTCACTCCTTTGAGTATTTCAAAATAATGCACTGTCCACTATCGCATCGTGAGTTTGTCCCATTCAGTGATGCTACCAAGTCTTGTGTCATGCCACCCGATGTTCAAAGGGAAGTTAAAGAAGTTTACCTCTGCAGTCAAAACAGTCTCTGTGTCAGTACTTTTGAGTCAGTCTTATGGTTACTACATTCACATCATTCCAGAACTATGTTACGAGTTTTGTTTCATCGATGTGGGACTCATCATGGCCCTCCTTCGATGAGACTACTCCCGTCGACATCAGCTCATCTTCCAGGAACTAGTCTTAGAAACAAAAAATTAATACCTTCAGATCTGTATGCCTTAATGACAGATTCTCTCACTCTCGACATAGGTTCACATCATTGACCTTTGATCGATAGAATTGACTAGGTGTTCGACATCAGGACATCTATTCACACTCAGTATATTGTACTAGGGTACCTTGGGAATCATTGACATCAATGGTGATCTCCCTCGCACTTGTTAATGGTTCGCATCGTTGGTCGGTGATCAAGTGGTTTCTAACATGTTTGAATTCAGATCATTGTAATCACATGGATAGAATCGTACTTTGCGCAAGACGAGACGAAGACCCTGGGTATTTATTTAAAGCGTTCATTGCTTTTCCCTAGGTTGCGATGGAGTTTTGTATATCTATCATGGATCCACATTTGTATGGTCATGGCGATGCTCAAATTTGCATCTGTATGACATAGATATATGTTGTATGTTTGGTAGCTATGTCCAAGTTTGAGACCTCTATCACATGGATCTGTGCTGTATTCTAGTAGCCATGCTTGTTTATTCCTCCCATGGATCTGCCTTGTATTGGTCTACAGCCATGAGTTGGTTACTTGTGTCTGTGAGTCAAAAATATTGATGTACTACAGATGCCTACTTGACTACATGCTCCAATCGAGCTGACATTTTCACCTCGAAGTGACAACTTGTTCTCTCAAAGCTCTCATTTATTGTATCCCTCTAAGACTCATGCTTTGGGGGGCATCCTGTTATACCCAAATTTTGTCACCACCATGTGATAAGACCTTTGACTTACATATTTTCCCTTAATCCCAGTACTTGAAGTGGAAACCCATGTTGTTTGTCAATATTACATAAAAATGCTCAGCGCAGTGTTTTCCCTATTAGCCATGAGCAGTACCTTGCTTGTATCATCTGTATCTTGTTTTCCATAAGCGGTGCCACCACATATGGACTTTGGTCCATAAGCAGTTCTAACCTAAACCGCTCTGTCATAAGAGGAGAAAAGCGGTACCCTGGGTAAAATGGGAAAAAGAGAAGTTTCTTGAGGATTCTAGATCATGAGCCTCGTGTCCTCCCTTATCCCTATCATAGTGGGTCAGTTAAGCTTGAGATTCCCCATCATAGGATCTTAGAGGCCACCTCACCCACAAATCTCTCAACCTTCCCTGTCCATTGAGTCTTATAAATACAAGCTCATGTCCATGGTTGAGGGGGAGAACTATAGAGGTATTGTTATATTGTTGTATTTACCACTTGGCCCAAGCCATTTGATAACATAGAGAGCAAAGTTGGAGCTTATGGGGATGGAAGTGTTGGTTTCATGGAGATGCATGTCAACACTAAGGCTTAATTGGTTGTAAACTTCTCCATTCATCTTAATGCAAAGCTGATTTCCATCCCACATTACTGTTTTTTTTATTTCTCATGTAAATGTTGTTAGATTCCTTAGTCACTAACATGGATAAGTAGATGATGTTCTGGTAGCTTTGATGTGTTTGTGTGTTTGATTTGGTTGCAGGTACATAGGTTCACTATCAAAGTAGCATTCTAGGTGTCTATGACATCCAGGGAGGGTCTTCATCCTTTGTCATTCACTCATTTGTTCTAGATCTGAACCATTCAAACCAGAGGAACAGCTTCTGTCCACAGAAGGTGAAATATTCTTACTTACATCAAGATCTATAGGTTCTTAAGATATACGGTGGGAACGGGTTTCATGTTGGAAATGCACATGAATACTAATAGGATGGGGCACTGCAAAACTTGAATGGGTCCCGCACCTCGGGAAGGTGGAGATTCGGCGTGGATCATATCAATAGCTCAGGGTTATTTCGCTGGCGAAAAGCACACAGGGTTTAGCGAGAGGATCCACTCCAAAATACGGTAAGACCCTAGGGTTTGGACATCGTATATCTAATGAATATTTGATTGACGATTCCAGGGAAATTCATGATGGAAAGTTTCAAGGAGTTCAACAAGGAAATCCATCGCGAAATCATGTAAAGAACCATATCAAGTGATGGTTGGGCTCCTTCATGGGGAGAATCTATGTCCATGATTGACTTCGCATAACTAGAGATGCGAGGGAAAGGAGTAGTAGAGGTGCGAAGTGCATATGGGTCATGAATAGGATGCAATGATGTATATCATGTCTGGGGAAATAAAAAAGTTAGAGTTGTTCTAAAAACATTATTTTCAGGCAAGCAATCATGCTTCTCAGAAGCTGGATTTTCGTTTTTGACCAAGCATGTCGAAGATCCCTCATTTCTTTTATTAGATAAAAATCATGGTCAATCAGCCACATCAGGGATTTGTTAGAATTTGAATGATGAATCAGGATTTGATTCCCAAATTTTGTAACATAATTAGGCTCTTTTTCGAGGTTGGTCTCAAGAGCCATAACACTATAAATATGTCCTCAATTTATGAGGACAATGTTGGAACTTTCATTCATAAATTGTTCTACTCATGTTTTAATCCCTGTAACTTTCTTGGAAGAGTTAATGAGAAACATTCTCCTGCATTTCTGAGATTCATCACGATGTTCTACATTCAGTATGTTTTCCTATTTTATCATGATCATTTCTTTGTTTTTTCTGCTAATGCGCACTTGTTGCATATGAGGAATTCATTTCATTAAGTGCTCCTCGTATCAGAAGCTACATTTGTGATGTGTTTATGATAATTGGTATAGAATTCACTCTTAGTTAAGTGCTCTGTATCAGTTGTTAGCCTTATTTTTGTTGTTGCTAAAGGTGGTGCAAGAGATTCATCCACAGATAGGTGTCTCTTGCTTCGCTGGGATTCTTCCTCTCTCTCCTATCACCCTTTCAATATATTTGACTGTTTGTGACACTTACTCTGCCTTAGAATACGAAGGAAATCCCCCTTCTCATTTTTCGCTATAATACCCTTGATTGATTCAGGTTTTCACTCCATTTCCCAATGATCATTCTTGTCTGTCTGTTTCGCCATCATTAAATATTCCAACACTTGGTTTACCTCATAAATATAGCATTTTGCATGCTTGTTTAAAGCCACATGTGTATGTGAAATACCCTGTGACAAGAGAGAGCCCTCTTTGATTGTATTGGATAGAATACAGTCTAATGATTGGTTTGAAATGGTTACCCATGTGACTTCCTACCGTAACCATAGGAAAATTATATGGTGCTAACAGGACCATTCCATTCCTTGTCCAGAAAGAAGAGACAAAAGGAACATTCGGCAGATCAAAAGAAGATGGAAAGGTTCACATGCATAGTCCCAGGATGTTGATGCAGAGAAGAACCTTGATTCTGCATGGATGCTCCATAGAGTTGCAAATTGCAGCAATTTTTTCACAAGTTTTTGCTTAAAGAGAAAAAAATTCTCTTAAGTTTCATGATTCCTATTTATTTTTAGGGTGGGGGGGGGTCCCATGAGATTTCTCCCATTTTCATTATTTTATTAAGCTATTTATTTTTCATTTAGATTGTATGGGTGACTTTTGGCCTAGTTTCCAGGGCCCAAGTTGTCCATAGTTAGGATTAAAGGGGGGCGTTGGGATTAATAATCCTCCTTTGTCCAATATAGTCTATTTTTCATTATTTCCTAACTTAGGAGTTCATTTATCACCTTACTGGATTTTTGGTGCCACCATGAATACTGGTGTCATTGGTTCCATTGGTACCACTTGTGCCACCAGTGCCATTGGTTCCACCGTTTCCATTGGTGCCACTGGTGTCAATCCCTAAATTATATGATCCCACTTTGAGTGCCACCAGCAACCTCCATCACTTGGTTGTGGTTGGTAAGTAGTTATGCTGAGTCAACCTCCAATTACAATCAATTAAATCACTTTTAGTTAGACTAGTGCTAGTTATGCATGCATGAAGGGAGAGTGGCACCTTTTCCCACCTACCTCATCAGTTAATTGATTGTGGACTGATTCATACATGTGGAGTTAGACTAGTGGGCCTATAGAAACAATTTAGACATACTAAGTTAGATAGTTAGTCAGTATAAGTTGGTATATTTGAATCATATCCATGGAATTCAAATTCTATGTATTGTAACACTTGATTAATGAATAGAGATTAATGTTGTGATTAATTGATCAATTCTTATCATATTTGTCTCAAATTTGTGTTGTTTAGTGTACATTGTCTTGATAATTCCACTACATAATTATCTTCTCAATTACTCTTATTTTCCTGGAGATCAATGGTTCACAAATTAAACAACATGATCTAAATATTGATCATGAAGGAGTATGTAAAGGATGTGCAAAAGGAAAGAACATAAATAATCCATTTCCGAAGAGAAACACCAAGACAGAAGGAATATTGTAACTTATTCACTCATATGTATGTGGTCCAATGCCCTCAACATATTTAAGTGGGTATGTATATTATGTAATATTCATTGATGATTACTCTCGTAATAATTGGGTTTACTTTTTGGAATCAAAAGATGAAGTGTTTGGAAAGTTCAAGGAATTTAAAGCCTTGGTAGATAATCTTTCAAAAAGAAATATCATGACACTCGAATCAGATAATGGAGGAGAGTATACTTCGAATGAATTTGGAAACTTTTGCAAAGATGTCAAGATTAAGAGGGAACTTACCACTCCCTATAATCCCAAAAAATGGTGTTGTTGAAAGGAAGAACCGAACCAATATGGAAGCAATTAATACTATGATCCATGATCAAGATATTCATTTGCACTTATGGGCTGAAGCAGCAAGGGTTGTAGTATATGTCCAAAACTGAATATCCCATAGTTCACTTGGGTTCAAAACCCCTGAAGAAATGTTCATAGGAAAGAAACAAAAGGTAAGTACCCTAAATATATTTCGTTGTCCATTGTTTGCTCAAATTCCAAAAGAGAAAAGAACCAAGTTGGATCCTTCAAGAAAGAAAGGAATATTTGTTGGATACTATGAGGTCTCAAAGGCCTTCATAATTTATATACCAGGTTACCACCATATGGAAAGTATCATGTATGTAACCTTTGATGAATATGAATCTCTCAAGAAATCGAGAAAGTGCCAACTTGAAGAAACATATGAAGAAGTCGTATCTCCTAGAGCTGCAGAACTGATGAAAGAAGTTGCAACTTCTCTTGATGATGAGATTTTGGAAGAACATGATATGTTGTATCCTCAAGAACCTCCCCACTTGAATATCTCCCACAAGAAAAATATGACTTGGGCTCTTGATATTATTCAAGAAGTAGAAAGGTATGGTTCTCTGGAAGGATCCTCGATACGGAGCAGGAAGCCAAAGCCATTTTCTAGTTATGTGGATTTGATGTGTGATATTGTAGACAAAGAACCTATTTGTTTTGAAGCAGCGGTTCAAAAGAGATAATGGGTAAAATCCACGATGGAAGAATACCAATCCATAATGAAGAATGATGTGTGGGAAGTAGTTCCCAAACCAGAAGGAAAAAGTGTGGTATCTTCCAAATGGATATAGAAGATAAAACATACAACTGATGGAAGTATTGAGAAATACTAATCTAGATTTGTGGCATGTGGATTCTCTCAAAAATAAGGAATCAATTATGAAGAGAAATGTGTTCACGTAACACGATACATTTCTATTAGAAACATCATACAACTTGCAACCAAGACAAAATGGAAGTTACACCAGATGGATGTGAAAACAACCTTTCTAAATGGTGTTATTGAAAAAGAAGTGTACATAGAACAACCACAAGGTTTTAAATTCGAATATAGAAAGACACTTGTAGTACATGACAAACACAAGACCAGATATTTGCTTTGCTATGAACACCTTGAGCCAGTTCCTAATAGATTCGAGACATGTTCACTTGGTTGCTACAAATCATATTCTGAGGTACCTGAAGGGTACAATTGATTATGGGCTCAAGTACGAGGAAAATCAGAAGATTAACCTAGACGTTTATGTTGATTCAGATTGGGTACGTAGTGCCATCGATAGGAAGATCACTTCAGGATGCTACTTCAGTATGGGATCAGGTATGATCTCTTGGTTTAGCAAGAAGCAGTCCTGTGTGGAACTGAGTACAGTTGAAGCAGATTATGTCACAGCTTATTCAGCTATTTACGAGGCAGTGTGGCTGAGAAATCTATTGTCTGATTTATTTGATCTCCAGTTGGATGCTACTTTTATATATTGCGACAACTAGAGTTGTGTGAAGTTGTTAGAGAACCCAGTGTTCCATGACAAGTCGAAGCATATTGAGATCAAGTATCACTATATCATGGATATTGTGCAGAGAGGAGCAGCAAAGCTCCAGTATGTTGTGACGGACAAATAGATAGCTAATGTGTTGACAAATCCATTGGCTAGAGTGAAGTTTGAGTACTTCAGGGAGAATCTTGGTGTTCTCCAGATTGAGGTTCCCTCCAAGGGTAAATGATGAGATCTAGAGCCATTCTGAAATGGTGAGAGGATTAGGTTCCTTCCATGGTTAGATGTAAGGGCTGAGCCATTTTGTCATGGTGAGAGGATTTAGTTCCTTCCATGTCAAATGTGAGTGTTGAGTCATTCTGATGTGACTATAGGATTGGTTCCTACATGATCAGATATAAGGGTTGAATTCCATTCTTGGAATGGAGGAACCTAGTCAGTTACCGGGAATACTCAGTCTGGGACTGAGGGCCATTCTGATATGACTATGGGATGTAGTCTTACATGATCAGATGTGAGTGCATGGCCATTCTGATGTGATTGAGGGATGTGTTCCCACTTGATCAGATATAAGGGCTGATGCCATTCTCTGGCAGAATGGAGGCACCTAGTCAGTTACTAGGAATCCTCGATATGGAACTGAAAGCCCTTTCAATGCGATGTGTTTACACATGGTCAAATGTAAGTGCAAAGCCTTTATGACAAGATGAGGTCAGATGTAAGTGCTGAGCCATTCTGGTGTAATGTGTTTACACATGGTCAGATGTGAGTGTTGTGCCTTTCTGACAAGATGGGGTCGGATGTAAGTGCAGAGCCTTTCCAACAAGATGAGGTCAGATGTAAGTGTTGATCCATTCTAGCGTGATGTGTTTACACATGCTTAGATGTGAGTGCTGGGCCTTTCTGACAAGATGAGGTCAGATGTGAGTGTTGGGCATGCCTTTTTGACAAGACGAGGTCAGATGTAAGAGCTGGGTGGGACATTGTGACTTAGGGTCAGATGTAAGTGCTAAAGACATACATGAAGGGTAGGCCTACAACCAGCATGAAAAATGGATGGCTCTATAGAAATTCTCGTGACAAGAAGAATTGAGAGATAGCACCATTCTGAGATAGCACTGATGATGATGATCCAGACTTGATGATGATCCAGATCAAGTGATGATCCAGATGTGATGATGATCCAGACTTGATGATGATCCAGATAAAGTGATGATCCATATTTGATGATGATACAGTGATGATGATCCAGCAGTGATGATCCAGCAATTGTGATGATCCAGATCCCATGATGAAGAAGACTTGAAGAAGAAGATGACTTAGAAGAAGACTTGAAGATGAAGGTGACTTAAAGATGAAGAATACTTGAAGACGAAGAATACTTGAAGATTAAGAAGACTTGAAGATGAAGGAAACTTGAAGATGAATATGATGAGATGATCCAGTTGATACAGAGAAGAAGACCAGTGCTGAAAATTGTGTTGAAAGAATACCTTCCTAGTTAAGAGGGAGTATTGATGTATTTGTAACTTTGGAATGTATTCACTTATATATCTTATGTCTTGTACCCCCGATGTTTATTTTGGGAAGTGCCTATAATGTATTTGAGTCATGTCATGCCCCGATGTTCCTATCGAGAGGTTCTATAATGTAAACAAGTCATGTCAAGTCATTGTGGGTAACCCTCCTATTNTGCAGTTTCGGGGCACTAGGGTTATTAGACTCTCTTAGAGAAATCGGCCCTAGCGAGTCATCGCCAAGTCAGGAATTAGTATAAATAGAGAGTGAGCCTCTCTATTTATCACACACTCACTCACACTTAGTTGTAGAGTATAGCTGAGGAAGAAGAAGTTGTTGGGGCTAGAAAGAAAGAGGCTACTGCTATCGGGATATCATCTTACTATTTTTGGGGCTTTGATATTTGGTGTTGATTCTATCTCTAAGGAAGTTGTGGGGTTTTCTCCTTTATGGTTTCCCCGAGGAAAATTTGTGTTCATTATCTTATGTGTTTGATTGATGTGCTTGTTATTCTCTCAGTTAAGATCCTACGTTAATACTAGCTTAAATGATAGAAATCTAACACACTTGAAAACATGGAAAATTTTCTGAAAAACTGTGAACATACACCGAAAAATGCCACATGATGATAAGTGAAGGTGTGGTTCTGGGACATTTTATCTCTATTACGGGTATTCAGGTAGATCCAGCCAAGATAAAGGTAATATCAAATATTCCTATCCCTGGGTCACCGAAAGAGGTAAGAAGTTTTCTTCATCATGCTGGTTAATATAGAATATTCATAGAGAATTTTTCCAAATTGGCATCTCCATTATTTACTTTAATAATGAAAGATGCCCAATTTGTGTGAACAGATGCATTCTAGGAAGCATTTTTAGAACTAAAGAAGAGGCTATAAATAGCACCCATCTTGATGTGGCCTAATTGGGCTCTACCTTTTCATATTTCTTGTGATGCTTCAAACACATCCATTGGAGTAGTTATAGGATAGCAGAAAGGTCACATCCCATATGCTATCTACTATGTAATTAGTAAGAATTTGGCTCCTACTGAACTAAACTACATGACTGAGAAATAATTCCTTGCTATCATTTATGCCATCAATAAATTTAGACATTGCATTACTAGATACTCTACATTTGTACATACTGACCACTTAGCTATTAGATATTTGATGAATAAACCCATTACTAATGCCAGAGTGACTAGGTGGTTGTTGTTACTCTAGGAATTTGACATCACTATTGTTTGACATACCAGGAAAGGAGAATGTGGTTATATATTTTCTTTCTTAAATGACTAATAACACTGATTATACATCTGTTAAATATTCCTTTCTTGATGAAAATTTATTTGTAGTCTCAACCTTTTCCCCATGGTACACTAGCATTGCCAATTACTAGGTTGTAGGTAAACTTCCATTGCACTTATCCAAACGAGAAAAAAGAAGAATTATACAACAAAGTGCAAGGTACTGCTGGATCGAAGGCTACCTCTTTTACACTGGACTTGATTTGGAAATTAGGTGGTGAGTGAGAGAGGATGAAATCCATCGTATTTTGAAGGCCTGACATGATGAGCCCTGTTAACCCAAAAAATCCCTCACTAAGCTCTCTATGACCTACACCACCCAAGGACACCACTTCATGACCCTCCATTAGACCCCCCACACCCTCAAAATAGACTAAGGATGAAGAAAAGGGCCTAAAAACCCCAAAAAGGAGCCCAAAATACTCTCCTAGGAGCTAAAGCCCCCCAAAAGGGGATAAAACCATAAAAGGAGCTAAAATTAGGGTGGAATGGGCTAAAAGCCCAAAAAAGGGGCTAAATCCCGGACCAAGGGCTTAAAACCCTAAAACCCCAAAAAAGCTATAAAGGGAGGGTGGGGTGTCACTCTCAAAACACTTCTCCCTTGCCTACTGTTATGTTTCCTGTGGATGCCTTGAGACACCTTTACCTCTCAAGCCACCCACACTCCATCTCCTCCATCTCCATTGAGCCATAGCTCCTCCATCCAACAGAGGTGCTTCCACAAGCTTGGGAATGGTGGCCCATTTCCACCTAAAGAGAAGGTATAACTTGTCTTTCTTGCATTTGCTTCTTAGTTTTCTTTGCTATCTAACCCATGTTTTCATTTGTAGGTTTATGTTTAACATTGTTTTGCAGGTATTTCAATTTTCTGTAGCTTAGTCTTTGTTTGCAGGTTATTGGAAGTGGAACCCTAACCCTTGTTTGCAGAGGGGTTCACTATCATTGTTTCTCTTCCATATTTGCTTTGCTTTGTTTTCCTTACTGTCATTTACATTCCATTTTTATTTTCAGCATTTATCCATGTAGGAACCTACCCTTCTATCCTATAGACAAAAGGGAGCCATTCCTGCCCCTGTAGCAAGGAGAAATCCCTACTACAAACCCTATGGGGGACATTTTGTTGATAAAAGGACATGCCATAAAGCATTAAGGATGGGATATTTCTAGCCAACTATATTTCAGGATGCGAGAAATTATGTTCAGTCCTCTGACAGCTACCAGAGAATGGGTCATCCAAATAGATTAGATGAAATGCCACTTCAGCCATAGATGGTGTTTGAACCCTTTGATAGATGGGCCCTGGATTTTTTAGGTCCTATCAAGCCTCCATCAAGACAGAAATTATACATTCTGGTTTGCACTAACTATATGACCAAGTGGGTAGAAGATGTGAGCTTTGTAAAGGCCAATGATCAAGCTGTAATAGACTTTTTATATGCAGATATATTCACCCACTTTGGAGTACCCATAGAAAATGTGACAGATAGAGGACCACAGTTTGTGTCTCAAAATATGGAGGCCATGTTTCATAAGTATCATATTTCACATCAAGTAACCTCTCCATATCATCCACAGGTCAATGGCAAGGTGGAAAGCACGAACAAGGTGATCGAGTCAATCCTTACTAAAACGATGAAGATTCATCGCAGGGATTGGGTTGATAAGCTTCCAGAATCATTATGGTCCTACCGTACAACCTAGTGCAACACTACATGATTCTCCCCATATGAACTGGTGTATGGTAAGAGTGTTGTTTTCCCTATTGAATTTGAAATTAAAACCTTGAGAACAACCATAGAGGCAAACCTGGATTTAATGGAGGCTCAGAAGAATCGACTCAATCAACTAAATTAAATATATGAAAAGTGCATCGCTATTGTACATCATACAACTTTAATTCAATAGCAGCGCTCCAAATGGCATGCTAGATTTATAAAGAAGAAGATGTTATGTGAAGGAGATTGGGATTTACTATATGATTCACAATTTAAAAGGGATTTTCAAGGCAAGCTACACATGAGATGGCTGGGACCTTACAAAATAGCTAAGGTATTTAACAATGGAACCGTTCGTTTGACCACGATTGATGAAAATATGACACATTTGTTTGCAAATGGCCATCGATTACAGATTTATCATAAACCTATCTCAAAGGATGCATTTATGTCACAGGTCACAACTGATCTAGACTGTCAACTGGTACAGGAGCAGGGTTGTTACCCTGTTTCTAAAAATTTTAAAGTTTGTTGCAAGTTCCACAAAATCTGTATATAAATAAAATTGTTTAATTTTCGCTATGTATTTTTTTTAGCTATGATTAGGTGTGTTTTTTTTAGAATTGTGAACATGTATTCGTGAGAAGGTTCAGGCAGAAGCAGTTGCGACAAGCCAAGAAACTGCAGATCATGGACGATTCTTCTTCATTGATACAACTCCTTAAAAGAATGTATGGATAATATTGCAGATATTTGATGGGATATTTATCATCTCTCATATTTTCACCAAGCCTTGTCAAAAAAATTTAAGCAAAAATTATGTTAAATGCTTAGTTTTTATCCGTTGCAAATCCACTATTTTTGGCCAAATCCTGCTGCAAATATGCTATTTTTGGCCAAAATTTGTTGCAACTCCACTAATTTTTTCATTGGTTTTTTCCAAACTTCGCTGCAACTCTGCTAATTTTTCCGTTGTTTTTGGCCAATTTCTGCTGCAATTCGGTTATTTTTCCTGCCAACCTTGACCATTTTCTACTGTAACTCTGCTACTTTTCCATCAAAGTTGGCTATTTCGGGCTGTAACTCTGGTATTTTTCCACTAACTTTTTCCATAACTCCGCTGGTATTGTTGCTGAAAATATCATGAAAAATATGTCGCGTTTGGGGCAGATTTCCAACTGAATCTTATTGTTTAATGATGAGATATTTTACACTCTTTTTCTGCATTTGGGAAATCAATGCTGATACAAACGTGCTTCACTTAATTAATGATTGATGACAAATTTATCCTCAATTGCGCATGTGAAATCATCTCCCTCGTGATTACTTGCCAACGAAAGTTTGAATCATACCGAGGAATTGATGGCTCGAGTAACAATGAACAGGTATGGATTCTGATTGTAAGTATAATAAAGTATTAAATGATGTAATAATTATTATTATACATTTTTTACTCCTGACAATACTCCATAATTAGTTAATATTCCTTTCAAAATCATCTCGCCTATACTTCCAAACAACCGTCACCCTATCTCTGATAATTTGTAACACATCTTGTTTCTAATTTCACCAAAAAATTCAAAACACCCATGTGAACCCTGGCTATCTGGTTACTATGTCCAACTACTGCAACTAAAATGACTGATTATGTTAGTTACTACATCCTCCTATCACAACTAGTAAAGAAAACGCACCATTGATCCTCCAATCAGGTATGAACATAGCAATATAGACGCTCTGTCTGCAAACAGAGAGGTCTATGAAATTTTTTGTGAATCCATATGGATTGGTTATTTCCAAATATTTAAAGGATTTCATGAAGAAATGACACTCCATTTCACTATGAACCTGACTCGAGAATACTCATAAATAAGAGGGTTGAGGATAGATGCATTAGAATGGGCTGTAGCAGAGGTCATAGGATTGCCTCAAACTGGAGAACATTAATTTTTTTGTAAGAGGCACAATTTGAGAGCAGCCAAAGAATTTACGGCACCCAAGGAGAAAGTGTAGAGAAGGGCTAGAGGAGTGGCACTATAGACATTTCCCAAATCGTGGGACCAAGTCGTGACCTTCCTAAAAAAGGTACATTACCTTTGAGGGAAGATATAAGGTTGTTTAAATTTATGATTTTGTTGTATTGTCTCATTTACACCATTATGGACTTATAAATATGTCATTTTATCTTTCACAAATGCAAAACATAGTGCATTATGCTAAGAACTCCAGACATCCACTCTCTTCTCTCACAAATCATGGGTTGATTAAATTATTGGTGCAAAGACGTTTGGCACAAAATAACTTAACATGGGAATAGTTGTTGGAGTTTTGGTGCATCAGACACCTATAGTAGCACACATTGGGGGTAGAGAAGTCAAGTAGAGCTCCTCAAATTTGGCTAAGGGGAGGGATGAAGAATTGGAAGAAGGTGAAGATGAAAAAGAGGAAAATTCAGGGGGAGACATAGTAGCAGATAGTCCTATAGAGGGATTGGTTGGAGCAATAAAAGAAAATGAAGGAGCAGCAACAAAAGAAATAGAAAGGAGAATAGCTACATAAGCAGCCACAGTGGAAGTTGGAGCTGCAATGCAGCAGAAGAAGAAGGAAAGGTTACAGAAATTGAGGAAATAAGGCCTCAGGTGGTTGAGATTGAAACCTCCTTGAAAATAAAAGGAACTATAATTGAGAAGGAGGAACCTTTAGAAGGAATTGGAGAAGTCTCTACCCTTCTCGCACTAAACAAGAAGAGTAAACTATCAATTGTTGGGAGAGAATCATCCAGAAGAAGAATAACTAGGGATTCCTGGACAACAGAAGTGGTAAGCATTAAAATTCCCATTTTACCCACTGAAACATAAGAACCAGTGGGTATTTTATTGATGGATGCCACTGCTACACAAGAACTTGTTGAAACACAGAGATCATCCAAGAGAAGAAGAACTAAGGCTTCCTAGACAACAGAGGTGGTAAGTACTGAAATTCCTATTCCTTACACTAAAACACAAGAACCAGTGGCAATTTACCAATAGATTCCACTGATACACAAGAACCTACTGGAACGTGGGGAGAATCATCTAGAAGAAGAAGAACCAGGGATTCTTGGGCAGAATGAATGGCAAGGATTTAAATTTCCATTTTAAAACCTATGGTACCCACTGAAACACAAGAACCAGTGGGAAATTTACCTATGGTCACCACCTTTACCCAAGAACCTGTGCAACATCAGTTATAAAAATTGCAATATGAAAATGAATTGTTGAAGGAAGATGCACCAGCACTTAGGTAAGAACTGTAAAGGTGGAAGGAGGCACACAAAAACTAAGTATCACGAGGCCTAGACACCTTAGCAGAAGCTGCTAGTTAGTTTGAAGATCCACTTTCCAGCCAGGAAAAAGAAGAGCTTATATGTCCTTAATGTGGATTTTTATTTAAATTGGCAGGATATAAGGTTGATAAAATGGAAATATCATCATGGATATTGGCACATTCAGTCCAAGGAAGAAATGAGATATTGAATGAGGAACCAGCAGAAGAAACAGGGTTGAATATGGATGAGATTCTTGAACAAGAATTACATGTAGATGAGGCACTGTATCCTCAATATCAGGAAATATTGAAACTCTAAGGAATTCAATTCATTTCCATACTAGCAGCAATAGTCGGGTGACATAGAGGTGGTGCAGAAGCAATAGTCAGGTGACACAGATATTGTGCAGGAAGGAGTCTAGCAGCCTGAAGATATGGAGATAGAACATGACACTGCTACACAAGAACCAATGTCTTTAAATTTGTATGTTAAAACTGCTATTGTGGAATTGAAAGAATTAGACATTTTCACACAAGAACCAGTGTTTCTGAAAACATTTGTTGAAATAGCATCCAAACTGAAATTACTAAAACACAGGAAGTAGCAGTTTAGACTAAGGCTGAAACTGTTGAAACACGGGAAGTATCAGTTCAGACTGAGGAGAAGAATAAAGAACATATGCTCACTTTAACTCATGAATAATTGATTTGCATATCCCCCTCCCTGTCCTACCCTATATTCTTATTTGAACAGATGATTATGTTCTAGATTAAGGCTTTAAAGGAAGGAAGACCCTGGCAGATTATAACACCTTCTCAATTTTTTGAAACTTTCACCCATAGTGAATTCTCTAAGCATAATTTGTTATGTGAGTTATATCTGCATGACAGGGCATGCCTGATGGATACTTAAGCTAATCCAATTCCCCATATTGGGGATATTCATTTAATATCATTTACCTATTTTTTCACTAATCATGTGTGTTGGTTAAGGGCCTCACAAACCATTCGGAGAAATGAGGATAGCTCCACTCTGTGGATTCATGGAGAACCTAGAGCCCCTCTCTTTCTGATTGTTAGGAACAAGAGAAACCTTACATTTCCAAATAAAGTCAATAAGTTGGTTGTATTTCAATAGAAGTTCATCTCTACTTGTGTTGATATGATATCTCGACAGTAGGAAATTGCTCTGCAAGGAAGCAGTCAGTGATGGGCATTTTCCCCTGTAGCCCTAAGGGAAAAAGACCCATTTTGTTTTGAAAATTTTAAATATGTTTTATCAAGGGTACCTAGCTATGTTAAATGTATGGATTCCTATGGCCTAAACTAGTTGGGTTTAAGTTTTAGATTCCCTCTTATTTGGTGGCCAGACATATATTACAAGGGAACCTACAGGATGACAAAGAAATTTGAAAGAGACTGTTGGGGTGCTTTGAACATGAGCAATGGGTTTTTGCAACTAGAGGAGGTACCATAACCTTCATTTAACCTCACAAATTTTCATAGGAGGACTCTTGAGTCTGATTCAGACCTAGACTAGTTCAAATTGTTGCATGAGGACATGCAATCGGATAGCTATGGGGAGATGCTGGGTCTTGAATTTACTCCTTTTTGCCCTACTCTGTTTCATCCTTCATCCCTGTTTTTGTCCCCATTTTCAGCTAAATATTTATATTTCTCATAAAAACAAGAATGGAAGTCCTGGGTATAAATCATTATTCATTATTTCATTTTATGCTTCATTTTACTTACAATTATGAATTTTACCTTACATCTGTGTTGATCTGTTAATGATTTGAAAGAAGGATTTAGAATTACTAGGTGGCGCAACTGCAACATCTCGTCATCTAAGGAAGTTAGTCCCGCTTGGAATCCACACTCTGCTCAATGGCTTGGTCAACATTAATGATGAAGGAATCCCAAATACTCCTTCACAACTGCAACTGAAACTCCCCAAGAATCTTCCACATTCTGTTGGGCATGTCAGTTCACGGAACAGCTTGAAGTAAAATCCTATTTATTCCTAAGTTGATTTTATGCAAGGGATTGTTAGCTATAACTGTCTTGATGATTCAGCAGCCTGAAGATAAAATATCTTCATGGCTGCTCGAAATTTGTGTAACAGAATAGCTTTTCTCTTGTATAAGTATACATAAGCAGGGAGAGCCAAGGCTTCACAAATTGTAAGAGATATATCAGATTGACTATAACTATAACTTCATTTTTTATCAAATTAATAAAGGAGTGACAATTCTCTGTATTTGTCTATTGCAGACTCTGTGAGCTTTCAACAACATCTCTGTTTGAAGGCCAAGGCCCACCTTCTAACAGAGATGCTGGTAGTTTAGATGCTTTAGTATTATATTTTTGTTTTGTGTGGAATTTCAATTTGATATATCTTTACGATTAGCTGCAAATGCATTTATTCAGTGATTTCATTATTTGGATTTCCTTTGGCTTGTTGTAGGTGGTTTGGTGTGACATTCGACTGTGTATTTAATATTTCCTTTCATGCAGAAGTGTGTTAGTAGCTGTTACAAAATTTCTCAACTCCTGTGTTGTGTTTGTTATTTATCTTTCTAGAGTTTTCCTGATTAGATAAGTCCTTTTCTTTGATGAATTTGTTGTTTGATTAATGAGTAGAGATCTTTCTGATTTGATAAATTAGACTTCCATTTTTTGCAAAAGTAATTCTAGGTGTATTTCTCCTTAGATCATAAACCTTAAGATTAACATGATAGGAAATAGAAGTTCTTTTCAATTCCTAGATTGGTAATGTTATTTTGGTTTCTTACAGGGAGTTGAGTTGGATAAGTAGTAATTAGAATTGATTGATTTTCATTTTATTTATCAACTACTGAAATTTTTTTTGCATGTACTTTGCTAATTACCTTTGAAATAACAGACTTCCCTGGGTTGACAATTAAATATTGAACACTCTCCTTGTTATTAATTAATGAGTATATAGAGTGCCCAACACTTAGTAAAAGGAAATGTACACTAAATAAACATTTACCCATCAAGAATTATAGTATTCATATGCAATTCCAATTAACATATATTCTACATACAATTTCAATCAAACAATAAGTTCTTGGGAAAAGGAGATGCATTCTCCTCTTGGGGGGACACCCTTCCCACACAACATACAAACCAACATACATATAAAGCAAATTATTTGATCCTCCAAGGAGACGCCATCCCCAATAGCTAGAAAATAGCAATAAAATGCATAAAAATAATATATTTCCACACACAGGGAACAACATTATAATGCATTTAAGAATCTTATTTATAAGAGTTTCATGCATTCAGTAATGAATAAAATAAATAATACAAACCGGCCACATAATCCATGCATCGAATATTGAGTACGATACATAAACAATTAAACAAATGAAATAATTAAAACAATTGTGAGGTTGGGGTTGAGTTCCCTTTAGGGAGATGCCCTTTCCAAACACCATACCAATTAATTAATATATATTAAAACAATTGAAGGGGGGTTTTGTTATCTCTAAGAATATTCTCTTTCCAAACACCGTACCAATTAATTAATATATATATCAAAACAATTCAATGGGGCGTGTGTTCTCTCCAGGGAGATGCCCTTTCTAAACTGGCAATCCAAATCATTAAAATATAAGAAACTTTCAACAAAGGAGGTGGTGTTCTCCAAAGCTATGAGTATACACTAATAAATGGACAAACCAATACATTTGGGAATGCATATACAATAACATAGATCATATATATATATATATAACAATTAAATTTCATAGATCTTGAGGTTGGCATTCTGTCCAATTACATAAGCTAAATAAAATATTCATCAATCAACCAGAATATGTTGTCTATATATTTCATTAAGAAGAGAGGATACTACGCTTATCCATGGAATTCCAAAAACTAAGAGTTAAATCCCTTAAACAAGCAAGCACAAAACATTCCAAATGCATATATACAAAGTTACAAATCCATAGAAGGCCCAACAGACGCAAAGTTGAACCTAATCTATGATACGACTCTGTAATGTACCAAACCCCAAATCACACCTCTAGGATCTGATATACCGGGATTATAAAAGGAAAAAGGTTGATTCAAATGAATGCACAATGCAATAAGGTTATCTAAGGCTAGGAAAACATTCCAATCAGACAAATAAATAAAACATGAATAAGACATTAATGGAAGAAGACACTTCTAATGCAGGATTTTCCCCAAATATACATGTGATTCAAGGTAATTGTAACAAGAATTATCTAGATCTAAGTAACCTTTTCACTTGTAATTTAACCATCAACATCATGTATATTTTATCCATTAAACCACATACTAAATTAGATCTACATATGCTACAAAAATCAACTTTACAATACTAAACAATTCAGATTTGCAATACTAAAATCAATCAGATTTACACCACTAATTAAATAAGATGTATGACACCAATCTACATCCAATTAAACCTAGATAATATGATATCTACCATATATGGCCACATGACCCGCCTAAGAACTAGATCTAATAGATGTCAGAAAACATAAATAAAATAACATCCACTATATGTTATAGCACATAACAAATATTCTCTATGAGCTTCCAATTTGACACCACTAAATCAGCCATAACTCAACCTCCACAGACACATATGCAACAACAAATACAGTAAATGATTGTTGAATATAATACTTATCTCTGAATAGTGCAACTAGCTTCAACAGGACAACATTCCACCAATCCATAGATCTGTCATGCTCATGAATCTCTCAGCATAACAATCACCCATGAGCTGAGTCATCTACAAGATAAGGGTCTCTCAAAATAACAGGATGTGCTTAACCTCAATCTGACAAACACTGCCATACAAAAAATATTATATCTCGGTCAAACAAAAACCTTTTTCTATGAAATAAAAAGTGTTCCTTACTGAAAAATTTGTTTTGAATGCAATGATATAGGTATCATAACTTATAAATGATCATAAGTGGACTAAACATACCACATGTTTGCACCCTCCTATGCTCAACTAGAGAAAATACAATGCATTTCCCTCACATAAAACTCAGACCATACATCATAAAAATCACAATACATGTCCATCACAGGAAGCTTAGGTTGCACAAATTGATAAAACACAATACATTTCCATCAGAGGAAACGCGGGCCACACAACCATAGAAATTAAAATACATTTCTATCACAGGAAAATCACGCCACCCAACTTGATAAAGCACAAAACCTTCCCTCACCACTTACTTTGTATGCATATTCACTACTTGGTGCAATGGAATTCCCTTCACAACAGTCCCTCAGGATATCACCATCCACCATCAGGTTCCACGTGCAAGACCAAAGCAGAGACAAGTAATGGTACTTGACGTACTTTGGTGTTTAATCTCAAATCTAACCAATCTCCACATGGGAATAGATTAGTGTTAAATCACTCTCATGGGTCTCCAAGTTTCCTTTCAAAACAAAAAGGATCTAACATTTATGTTCAAAAAAACAATTTGAATCCATCCATAGGCATTTGAATTCATGAGAGAGAAACTCTTCAAAACCAAGAATAATGAATGAATGGCCATTCGAATCCCTTTATAGAAATTTGAATTCATTAGTAGAGGATAGCTTAGGTTCATTGGTAAGAAACTAGAATTCATTGAGGCTTCTTCCTAATCACTCGAGGATGATTCAAGTTCTCAAGAGAGCAACTCAAATCCACTTAGACTAATTCCAATTCACTGGAAAAACACTCCCAACCACTAGGGGAAACTCGAATTAAATAAGGTTGATTAAATCCCCCTTAAATCACTCCCATGCACTGAAGACAACTCAAATTGACCCCCAATTACTCTAATTATCTGACAACTCAAATTCTCCTAAATTTACTCCCTTTATCTAGAGTTGACTCGAATTAGTGTGGGGTTTACAAAATCAAGTGCATGGTGGACAAAAATATCCAAATAGGGCACATAAGGAATGAGAGTTGAGAGAGTGTGTCCCATTGACATTGAAAAGGAATATTAGAATCAATTGAGGGTGTATGGGTGCATGCAAAGCATCAAATAGGTGTAATAGGATATCCATAGTCCAATAAAAATAATTAGGAAACATAGAGTACTGATAAGTAGAGAAACAAATCCTAACCCTAACCCCCTCACATGTGGATTCCATGACAACCCCCCATCCACATTATTTTTCCATGTTGAGCTAGTTATTTAATTAAAATTAAATAATAATAATGTACATATTTCATAGTCCAGGAACCTAGTCCCACAATAATAAAAAACAACTGCATCAGATATGTTAGGGGCTTACCATCATGGCATTACATTACAATGGTGGTTGAATTTCTTATGGTTCTTATTCACTGGACCGGGTGCAACAACATTTGAATTTTTCACGTCCTACTCTTTGGGAACAAAATACTCCCTTTTCCTTCTCTTATGTAGACGATCTAAACCATATTTAATTTGAACGCCCCCCCCCCCCCTCCCTCCTTGGCAGACAATGTCAACCTTTTTGGATTGAACCCTTTCTTAATCTTCCTCCCTACCTTTTAATAGTGTGTCTCTATCAGTTCATTTTCCCCTCTACTAGAACTAGATAATCATGACCATTCAACTGTTAGGTTATTTCAATTTCATTTTCCCTTCCTTCATGGGTATCTTCCACTTGGATTTAAATCTCCATTTGAAGTGTTGACTAGCAATTCAGAAGTTGTAGTGTGCAGTTACATCACAGAGTTGTAGTAGTCTACTTGGGGCATGTGGTTCAATTTGCATGAGTTACAACAAGAGGTGTAGTGCACTGGAGTTACAACGCATACTTGAAATATGGATTTTCCACAACAATGCAGTCTTCATGGAAAACATGTAGTACCTGTGAATAATTTGCAATGTGGAGTTACAACATGGAGTAACATCAAGGTTCTAATGTTATGGATCAAAAACCATTGACTTGCATCCACCACATTCATCCTACATTCTACTTTCCCATAATTTAAATTTTATTTATTTATGTGGATTGCACAAGGTCAAGGATGCTCCTGTATCAGAGATTCTTAGTAAGAAAACTTTGAGCATCTTGCTCAAATAATTTTGTGAAAATATCCTCCACTTTTCTTCTCCCTATTTTTCCATAACTTGTCTACAAACCCAATGGGACTTACATTCTCCAAAAATCATGCTGAAAAAGGATTACAACCTTCAAATTCCATGCCTAACAGGAAATATTGCTTGCAAAAATCCATGCCTGAATAGTGCATACTTCTTCCCCATCCTCCTTTTGTAGTAGGATCAACAATGCACGATCTCCATCCTTTGCATTATTCTTCTATAATGCAATAGTTCTATTGGTATCATAAGGATCATCATCCCTAAGAGATCCATTTTACATGTCTTGAAAATCACGGTGTCAATGTTGTACACCAACTCCACATTGAAATAATACTTCTCAATACATTGTGCTCCTGACTTCAGCACTTCATTTGGTTTTCCTTGTCCACTTTCATATGTACATTCTCTTGTACCTACCAATAGGTTAGATATGACCTCAACAAAACATAAGGCCCACTTTGTTATCAAATAGAATCTTTTCATGGCATATGTAGCCTTCCATTCTTCTACACATCCTCCAATATGGAAATAGTGTTTCGTTAAAATCAGATTTCTTCCACAACTACTGTCATCAAGCCTGTCCTCCACTAACATGACAAATTTTACTATACTAAACAATAGGTGCACATCCACCATTCTCGTTAATTATTGGAAAATAATCCTCAAGGATTCAACATCCTTCCCACCTTTAATCTTCTAGTTTGCTACAATATCTACAAAATAGTTAAGAATTACAAAATTAGGTTTTTGAAATTGTTCCAAAATAATAACCTTTGCAAAATCTTCAACCTTCTCTTCTTTTGTTACAAAACCTTCCATCATCAAGGCTTCAAACAACTATTTGTACTCATGAATTATAACAATGCATATTTTCTCCAACTCAACCTATAGATTTATTCCATTGCTATCGGCTAGTAGAAGTTCCATGACCTGCTCTCTACTGTTACTAGACCTTAATTGTGCAACTATTGCACTTCTCATGAAGGTGAAATTCTTCAGCCATATCTCCTTCCAATAAATTTCTTACGCATAATTCTCCATTATGCACAAATATTGAAAACCAAAACTCAACAATTTGTAATACACTCACTAGTTTAGTTCCAATATTGTCTCTATGCTTCCTATCCTTCACTTGTTTCTTGTTCACCAATACATGCATTTCCAACATGGTGTTCATGCTTCTCACACAATATTTAATGCCAATGGATCAATTCAAGGAATTAACCAACTGAATTGTCCTCTTCTCAATCACTCTTATGGAAAACTCACAACAAGTTTCTTTGATACCCTTGATGCAGTATCAAGATCCTCTCAAGGCCCCACAATAGAATCCTTTTACAACAATCCCAAAGGAGTAACTACGTTCAATGAATTTTCATCACACAAGGGAGTTACAACTTCTTTTTACAGCACACTCAATCTACCCTTTCGCCTTCAAAAAATATATATCAATGGCCTTGCTCATTCAATTGCAATAATACATACCTCTTCTTGACATTATCATTTTTTATTGCTCTTGTATATCTTCATTGGTTTTGTTCATCCATTTATTATGATACTTCAAGAATTTTGGAATCTCCAACTTGAAACAAGTCCATCTATATTCCTATAAATACTCATTATTTTGGTCTTCAATATTCTAATACGTTCCTACTAAGACATCATGAATCCTCTCATCATCTCCAGCCTCATCTTGATCATTAGATTCAATGGAACCCACAGTTTCCATGTGTACCCTCATATGCTTTCTCTACACCTAGAAACATAACATCAAATATGTTAAGGAAAGCAATAGTCCCTTCTCCAATGGCATGCTACAACAATATACAACTGAATTTGTTGTTGCAATTCTCTTTTCTTAGGTTGACTCTTATTCAACCTTTCCTCCAACATCTAATATCTGCATTTTCTTGTTTGACTAGCAACTTCCTCACATTTATTCGATATCAAAATAATTATCATCCACTTAAAAGTGCAAGTTGTTGTGGCATTATTTCCACTAAACCCAATGCTTCCGCACTCACACCTTCCATGCATATGCTTCATCCTCTTATAACAATTCCATCTCCTTTTATTTTTTTTCTAATTCCTCTTCCTTTAATCTGCTTGGGTGCCCCATTACAACATGGGATCTTTTCCTTGTGAATTCAATGATCTCACAATATGTTGCAATTGTTTAGTCACGATCCTCAATCCACATTCAACAATAAAATGTTCTTCACGTGCAAAATTTTCTACAATCTTTTATCTAGTGTCCTATATTTGACATTGAACAATTATTTCCATGTAACATTCATTTTATATTCATTAGATGTCATCAAATCAAATAATGCCACTTATTACTTACCTTCTATATGAATCGTCCTTATGCAAATATTTTTTTGAACAATGTTTTCAAATATGAGCATGCCTTTGTTTTCATCATATTCTATGCTCTCCAGTCATTGTTGCACACTTATATTCCTTTGTTGTAACATGTATCCTCCAAAGTCTTCTGGAGTTTTCTCTTGTCCAATGAAGCCTATCACAATTCCTTTTCCAACTTGTGGATGAAAATTTGTTGCATCTTTCTCATGGACAATTTATGTTCTTTGATCATCAACAACATATTTAAGGCCATATTCAACGTCATTTTCAGAACTTAAAATCCAACTCAAACTCTCTTTCCTATATCCTGCTACAAATCCAGTCTCTATGTCTTCTTGGGATTCAACCAATTCAAGCTCGACTTCTTCACTTGGCCATTCTTGGACAGCCATTTTATCCTTGTCATTTGAATCCTCATTATCCATGAGGTTATCTTCTACAACATCTTCTTGAGTGTCCCCATATCTTCTAAGACCTAATATATCATTTCTCACATTGCCATATTCAATACTTATATCAACAACAACTCCATGACCTACAAGGTCATCCTCTCCATTACTTCCTTTCACACCTGCAAAAATAACAATGTTATCACATGATTTAGGGCAATCTTGAGTTCTCCCAAGAACTTCTTGTTTTGATGTCTCTCTAGTTTTTTTCACTTAGCACCGCTGGTACGCATTCCTCATCACAGTATTCTTCAAGCCAGCATATTATCATGAGCACTTCTCTCGTCCTCCCCAAGCCTTTTCCATGGTATTATTTCTCTACTTTCTCTCCAGAACATTCAACTATTATTTTAATGCTTGGGTCAATCAATCTTCATACTCTCTGTCTTTTGCAAACCTCTTCTTCTGAGAAGTATTCTCCAATGCTTCCACAATTTAAAACATCATTCTTATTTCCTTTCTATCCTCTACTTTATGTTGGTTACCATTTATTTTGTTTGCTCCCATATTGCCACAACACATGCATTATCCTAAATCTCTAATATTTTCCTTTTGTAGATTTTTCTTCACTTATAAAACAATCACCTTTATTAATTTATATATATTTCCTCCTCATGGTGCATTTCTTGGAAATGAAAAATTACCAAACCTCGTTTTTCCTCCTATAGAACGTTTGCACCAGCACTCATTCTTGATTGTTTAGTTATCATGCCTTATTGATTTCCCAATTCCCTTAGTTTCTATTGCCTTCTTGCGTCGTTCCTCTTCATGTTTGTCTCCACATGGATCACCTCATAGACTTAAATATGGACTGAGTTACAAACCTACCTCACCAGAATTTTCTCCCATGAGCTCCACTTTTAGCAATCACACTTGTTGAAAGGCCTTCTCTTAGGTATCATGCAACGATAATATCTACTAGGAACAAATATCTTGAAACCAATTCCATGACTCTAAATAGTTATGTGATATCTCTGTAATTCCCCTCAACTAGATTTGAAATTGCATTATATTATCTCTCCAATATTCTCAACACATAGTAGAAATTCAGCTTTGATGCCACTTGATGCAGTCACGGGGAGTTGATCCCACTTTCAGCTACAAAACCCATATTATATGTCAAAGTATGCAGTTACACACATCCTATTTATTTCATAGGATTTAGAAATTGTATGCACAATGGAATGAAAAGGAACAAAACAACCAACAAGACTAGAAAATAATTTAAAACTCTACTTTCATTCGATTAAATTCAAAAACTACGAAGGAATATCCAACCGGGAGGGTCTTAGTATCCTCTGGATTTACAATGGTGGTTGAATTTATCATGGTTCTTCTTCATTGGGTTGGTGCCAACAACATTTCTACATCCTACTCTTTCAAAACAAAATCCTCCATTTTCCTTCTCTTCTGTATATCATATAAACCGTATTGAATTCGAACCCCCCTCCTTTACAGACAATATCAACCTTTCTAGAGTGAACCACTTCCTCATTTTCCTCCCTATATTTTAACAACATGTCTCTTTCAGTTTGTTTTCCCCTCTACTAGAACTAGAAAGTCATGACATTCAACTACCAGGCCATTTCAATTTTTTTTCCCCTTCCTTCATGGGTATCTACCACTTGGAACAAAATATTTAGGTGATGCATGGACTAGGAGTTCAGAAGTTGTAGCACATATTTGCATCAATATACTTGGGGCACATGGGTCACTACATAGGAGTTACAACACAAGTGTGTGGAAGTTACATCATGCACTTGCAATATGGAGTTGCAGTAATAGTGCAATCTCCATGGAACGCACGGATCAATAGTGAAGAAGTTGCAGAACAGAGTTACAACATGGAGTAATAGCAAGGTTCTAATTCCATGGATAAACAACCATATATTTTCAACCACCTTATTCATCCTACATTCTACTTGCCATAATTTAAATGTCTTTTATCAACGTGGAACCCCCTAATCCCTAATCCCCTAATCCTTAACCCATTAACCCATAAAACCTTAATCGCTAATCCCTAAACCCCTAAGCCTTTAACCATTAATCCATAACCCCTTAAAGCATAACCCCTTAGCCCCAAAACCCTAAATACCCTAATCCATAAACCCCCTACCTATAATCCTTAAATCCATAAATCCCTTAACAGTTAAACACCCTAACCACTAACCCCTAATCCTTTAATGTGTAACCCCTAATATCTTAACCTTTAAACCCCCTAACCCCTAAGCCATTAATCCCTATTCCCTTGAACCTTAATCCCTCAACCCATAACCCATAATCCCTTAACCCATAAACCCCCTAATCCATAAAGCACTTATCCCATTAACCCCAATACATTAACACCTTAACCCCTTAACCATAATCATGTATCCCCCTAACCCTTAAACCCTCTAACTCTTGTTTCTTTAAACCTTAACCCCTAACTCGTAATCCCTTAACCCCCTAACCCATTAATTCATTAACCCTTATCGCCTGAAACCCCTAACCCCTAACCCCTTAACTGTTAGTCCCTTTCCCATTAAAAACTAAATCCTTTAACCCTTAACCCTTAATACATAACCCCTTAAACCATAACCCCATAAGTCCCTAATCCCTAAACCCCCTACCCCTAATCCCTAAACCCCCTAACCCCTAATCCCTGAGCCCTTAAACTATAACCCCTAATTACTTAAAATTTAAACTACCTAGCCCTTAATCCCTTAACCCTTAGTCCTTCTACCCCTAATCCATAATACCTTAACCCATAATCCCTTAATCCTTAAATCCCCTAATATGTAAAGCCCATATTCCCTTAACCCCAAATACCTTAACAATGTAAGCCATTAATCCCTTAATCCCTTAACCTTTAAACCCCCTAACCCTTAAAACCCTTAACTCCAAATTCCTTGAACCTTAACACCTTAACCCATGATCCCTAAAACCCTAAGCACTTAACCCTCTAACCCATAAATACCCTAACCCCTAATCCCTAAAACCTTGACAGCTAAATGATTTGACTCCAGGTCATTGACCCTTATACCCTAAACCCACTAATGCCTAATCCCCTAATCCCTAATTCCTTAACCCCTAACCCTGTAATCACAAATCCCAAATCCATTAACGCCTAAACCCTTAAACCCTTAACCCATAACCCCTTAAACCATAACCCCCTAATCCCATAACCCATAAATCCCCTAATCCATAAACTGCCTACCCCTAAGCAATTAACCTCTAAAAACCCATAACCATAGCCCCAAATCCCTTAACCCATCATCCCTAATCCCTTAACCTTTAAACCCCTTAAGCCATAATCCCTCAACCCTTATTCCATGAACCCCTAATCCCTAGTCCCTTAACCCATAATCCCTTAACTCATGAATCTGTAAATATGTAAGTCCCCTATCCCCTTAAGCCCCAACACCATAATACCTCGACAATTTAACCCCTTAATCTGTTAAGTATTAATCCTTTATACCCCCAACCCTTAAACCACATAAATCCTAAGACCATAAACCTTGACCCCTTAGCCCTAGCCCCTAAATCCCTATACACTTAACCCTTTACACATAAATCCCATAACCCCTAATTTCTTAACCGCCTAACCCCTAAATTCCTTAACCCCTAAGTCCTTAATCCTTACTTCTTGAATCCCCTAACCCCTAATTTCCTAATCCCTAACACCTTAACCCTTAACCCCTAAAGTACTAATACGTAATCCCTTAACACCTAAACTCTTCAACCCTATACCTTTAATTCCTAACCCCTTAAACAATAACCCCATAACACACTAATGCGTAAATCCCCTAATCCATAAACCCCTTACTCCTAAGCCCTATACCCCTAAATACCTTAACAACTAAACCCCCTAACCCATAATCCCTTATCTTGTAATCCCTAAGCACTTAATCCTTTAACCCCTAAATTCCATAACCCCTAACTCTTAACCCCCTGAACCCTAAATTATTTAACCCCTAAGTCCTTAACCCTTATACCCTGAACACCCTAACCCCTAATCCCTAACCCATTAACCATTAATCCCTAAACCCTTAACCCATAAATCCAAACATCCTTAACTCTTAACCTATAACTCCTCAAACCATAAGCCCCTAAGCCTTAAATCTCTTAATCCATAAAGTTCCTAGCCCTAAACCCTTTAACCCTTAAACCCCCTAACCCCTTAACCCCTACTCCCTTAACCTTTAAACCCCTTAACCCCTAAGAACTTGACTCTTAATATTTAACCCCTAATCCATAATCCCTTAACCTATAAACCCTTAACCCTTGAGCCCTAAATATCCTATCCCCTTAACTCCCATGAACTTAACACCTTAAACCCTTAAGCCCTTAAGCCCTAATCATTTATTTCCCTAACCCTTAAACTTCCTAACTCCTAATTCCTTAAACCTAATCCCTTAACACCTAGCCCATAAACCCCTAAGAACTTAACCCCCTAACCCCTAATATCTTAACCCCCTAACCCCTAATTTCCTTAACCCCTCGATTCCTTAACCCTTAAGTCCTTAACCCTTATTCTCTGGACCCCCTAACTCGTAATCCATTAATCCCTAACACATTAACCCCTAACCCATTATCATTAATCCCCAATTTATTAACCTTTAACACCTAACCCCTTAAACCATAACCCCTAAGCCTCTAACCCCTAAATACCCTAATCCATAAAGCCCCTACCCCTAAGCCCTTAACCCTTAAATCCCCTAATCCCTAAGTCCTTAAATTGTAATCCCTAATCCCTTAAATTTTAAACCCCCTTACCCCTAAGCCCCTAATCTGTAATCCCTTGACCCTTAATCCCTAATCCCTTAACCCCTAAATCCCTCAATCCCTAAAATGATTAGTTTCTACCTTTAGCAAGAGGAAAGGGGGTCCATACATGCAGATATTTGTGAAGAAAGTAGATATCCCCTCAGTCTAACTTCCCGCTGAACGAATTTGTTGAACAACAATAAATCTTGCTGAGGGCGGGCTTATTGGACAATTTACAAGTCTTTGTCCTTCTCCTAAGGCTATTGATGGATGTGTTCAAAGAAATTGGAGGCCCTTAGTAACTAAAGGCATTTGAAATCACTTTGTAGGTAGAGGATACTATGTCTTTGTTTTTTATTCAGTTGAAGATCATGATCTCATTTTTTGAAATGGACCATACTTCATGGGCCCTTAGGGGCTATATCTAAACAAATGGACTCCGGATTTTGATCCTACCCGAGATGTTATGTCTGTTGTTCCTATTTGGGTAAGGCTCCCTCACTTACCTTTACACTGCTGGAACTTAGAATCTCTGGAAACCATTGGGAACAAGCTTGGAAAATACATTGATAGGGAAGAAAAGGAAAGTTCAATATTCGTGTGCAAGAATATGTGTTGAATTTGATTTGGAGATAGGACTACCAGAGGTGATCAAGATAACTGTAGTTGAATGGTATCACAATCAGTATTTGGATCTGAGTGTTGGTTCATTCCATTCAAGTGTAGGTTCTACCATGGTTATGATCATTTTTCCCAAAATTGTAAGAAAAAATCAGAAGAGGATCCTGAAAAAGAGAATGTTGATCAGTGGACTCAAGTTTAGAAATTAGGTATTTCCAATTAGGGAAATAGAAATAAAGGTAAAGAAGGAAATACTAGGAATGGATTCATTGCTAATGGGAAGATCCTTCCTAAAACACAGGCTGTAGAAAATCCCAATGCATATTCTAATAATTTTGTTGTGTTAAGTTATCCTGAAGTTCCTATTCTTGAAGAGGGTGAACTGCAACACTTCGAAGTTTAGGACGATGAACATGAAGAAAATATAGGATCAATGGACCAATCTGGAGTAGCTAATTTAGAACTACCTAGTGTAGGTGAATCTTCACAGAAAAAACCATCCTTCTCCAAATGGAGACAAATCTTCTCCTTCTTATGCAGAAATAATTAAGAACAAACCAGTTGATAGTTCAGGCTCTTCTGACAAAGATTCCATAGAGCAGTTTTCCAAAAAGGCAGGCAAGAAGTATCGAAAGGAGGCTCAAGAAGAAGAGGTTGAGATATTAAATATGCAAGGCAGATAGTCCACCATTGAAATGTCGCTTAGTAGGAGCAAGAGGACAAGACCCCCAAATGGATTAATTACTCCCTCTCTCTCAGGTAAATAATGCAGATCGTCTCTTGGAATTGCATGGGGTTGGGGAATCCAATCAAATCAGAAGCAGTCAAATATTTATTGAGAATCGATTCTTGTGACATTCTCTTGCTTCAAGAGACAAAGATAGAAGAGGAATCTCTTCTACTCTTAAGTAAAACAAAATGGAAAATGAATGTTGGCAAAGTTGTCAGTGTGAGAGGTACCTCTGGGGGCCTTGCAACACTTTGGTGTGAGGAAAATTTTCATTTAAAAAGATGGTTTTCTACCCAACACTGGATTTTTACAGATCTCTATCATATCTAAAGTAAGATATCCTTGGCCCTCTTCAATATTTATGTTCCAGTTAATTTTAACGAAAAATAAAAAAATCCTGGAAATCACTATCAGACTTCTTAGAAAGCAATTCTCCTATAAATACTATAATAGAAGGGGATCTCAAGATAACTTTAGCCCCAAATGAGAAAAAAGGTGGAGCTCACGGCAAGGATCATTTTCAAGACACGGTTGAGGCATCAATCCAAGTCTGCGATTTGACTGAGTTCAAACCTAATAAAGGATGATTCACTTGGTCCAATAACAAGGTTGGGGATGCCAACATCACTCCTTTTCTTGACAGGTTTTTGGTTCATAGCTCCTTAATGGATGGGAAATTCAATATCTCAACCAAAAAATTGCCAAAACTCACTTTAGATCATCACCCCATTTCTCTGAAGTTTGAAAAAGAGGAAGACCTTGGCCCAATTCCGTATCGCTTCAGTCCTCTCTAGATTGAGAGAGACAGTTTTTGGTAAATTGTGTCACAATCATGGACTCAGTACATAGAAGGATCCCCCAGTTTTGTTTGGGAGCATAAACTTAAGAAAGCTAAATATGCTTTGAAAAAGTGGGTTAAAAAACCTCTTAATACTTTGACTATCAGTAGGAAAGAGAAAGTGCTAGAGTTATCAGAGATCCAATTTGGAATGGAAGAAAGTGTAATCACCAAATCTCAGCTAGCTCTTGAACAGTTTGCTCAAGTTAAAACCTCTCAATCTTTCCGACAGGAAGAAGAATTTCTTCGGTTGAAGTCTCAAAGTCTCTGGTTGCAGGCAGGAGATAAAAATACAGCCTTCTTCCATCATCAATGTATTATTTCGGAAATCTCCATATGTGAGGGGGGAATTATTAAAGGCCACGATCAACTAAAACATGCTTCAAGAAGCCACTTTCAGCACTTGTTTCAGGAGGATGGACTCTTTGATGGTGAAGTGTCTGTAATATTTTTGGATAATGTTCCTTCTCTTGTCAGCTCAGAGGATAACGATGATCTAATGAAACCCTTCTCTGAAAAGGAAATTTTGAATGTCATATAGGAAATGGAGCTGGATAAGGCTCCTAGACTGAATGGGTTTTCTTTCCATTTTTATAAATCCTGTTGGAATATTATCAAATTAGACATGATTTGCATGGTGTCAACCTTTCATAAAAAATCTAAAGTGGGAGGGTGCACTAATTCTACATTTCTTTCTTTAATCCCGAAGGAAGTGAATCCTTCATCTTTCTATAGCTTCAAACCTATTTCGATGTGTAATTCCTCTTACTAAATCCTAGCCAAACTTATAGCTAATCGTTTCAAGATTTTGTTAGGAAAGTTGATCTCTCCTCTTCAAGGGGGTTTTGTAAAAAGCAGGCATTTAGTTGATAATGTAATCCAAGTCCAAGAAGCCCTCCATTCAATTTTCCAAAGGAAGGAGAAAGGAATGTTAATCAAGACGGATATTAAAAATGTCTTTGTTTGAGTAAAGCTCCCCCTTTATATATCAAGTCCTACTCTCTTTTGGATTCAGCTCTGAGTTTGTTAAATTGATCAAAATTGTACAGATAGGCCTTGGATTGCACCTCTGGTTAATGGTAGACCTACATAATTTTTCCAAGCTTCAAGAGGACTTCACCAAGGATGTTTGATGTCACCTTTTCTATACATCTTGATGGTAGAAACTCTTAGCAGAAAACTTTCAGCTAAAAAGGAAGCAGGTTACATTCCTAGAATTAAGATTGCAAGAGGTGTGGACCCAATAAACCATGCCGTGTTTGTGGACGACTCTCTCCTTCTTGGAGGGGCCTCAGTAAAGATTGCTCAGGCCTTTAATGAAATTCTTCAAAATTTCTGCCTAATTTCAAGAGATTTGATCCATAATAAAAAAAAGTGTTGTTTATAGTTGGAATGTAGATCATTCGGCAATTCTTCGAATAGAAAATTCCTTGGGTTTCCCTTGTTTTGATAAGTGGGAGAAGATAAAATATTTGGGACTGCATTTAATTCTTGGATCAATCCCTCCTTCTCTTTGGATCGAAGTAATAGCTAAGATAAAATCCAAAATTGCTTCTTGGGGTGGATAGTGGTTAACCAAGGCTGGAATATTGATTCTGATAAAGGAAGTTCTTTTAGCTCTTCCCATCTTTCAATCCTCTTTGTTGCTTTCCCCTAAGTCTATCTCGTCTCATATTTCCAAACTTTTGCGATTTTTTCTCTGGAACGGCAGTAAAGGAAATCAGAATAAGATCATCTAGTAAGTTGGGATATTCTTAAAAGACCTATTTCAGAAGGTAGATTACAAATCCGTGACCCTAGATTGGCTAATCTGGCATTGGGAGGTAAACTCATTTGGCATCTATATGCAGATAAAAACCACCTGGTTAGTAATATTTTTAGGATGAAATATTTAAAGGATGGATCTATGATAAATCTAACAACTTCAAATACTCCTAGATGCACAGCTATCTGGAATTTTATGTAGCAAAGGACTCGATAAATTTAATCAATAGCTCTATAGAATCCCTGGAAATGGGAAGAGGATCCTTCTGTGGGAGGATAAAATCTCAAGAAATCCTTCTCTTTCCTCTGTCATCTTGTTAGAATAGATTAAGGACTGGTTAGATAACAAAGACGTGCTCCGGTTGGATGATATTTGTTCTTGGGATGGAGCTGGAAACTGGGAAGATTGTTCTTTTCATGAGCTTCCAGATCATCTCAGCCCTCAAAAAAATTTGTTCCTCTCCTCACTTTTAGGTCTAGCTCCATTTCATTTCTCTTATAAAGACAAATGGGGTTGGGGAAAATCAGGAACTTATTCAGTTGTAAAAGATTTCATTGAATTACAAACTACTCATGACTCTAGTCTTTCCCTGTGATTTGGAAATCGGTCTAGTCTTCTGACTCCCTTCCCAAGGTGAATTTCTTCTCATGGCTGCTCATGCATAATAAGGTGTTGACTAGCGAAAACTTGTTAAAACATGGCTTTCATGGACCTTTTAGGTGTTGCTTTTGCAAGTCAGCCTTTGAAACTTTTAGATCATATCTTTATTGACTGTGCCTTTTCCAAATCAGTGTGGGATCTGGTCCTTAACAGATCAAACATTTATTTCCCATACCAATCTGTAGTCGTTTCTCTCTATCTTTCATGGAATGAACAGAGTCCAGAAATAATTGACAAAATTACCGAATGGTCCAAGCTCTAGCATTTGATTCTGAAATACATTTGGTGGAAATTGTGGCTCACTAGAAACAACTAGATTTTTAATAATCAGACTTCGACTCCCCAAATCGTGGCTCATAAAATCAAGTTGCTTATCGTTGAATCAACAGTAAAATTGTCGTCCCATTCATCCATGTCCTCTATGTTTACAACGTGGCTAGGTTCTTGTCCATTAGGATTGAGAAAGACGGTCTACATTAAACCAGTCAGCTCCCCTTCCTGGCATTTTTGTGGCAATTTTGATGCATTTAAATCATGGTGGATGAGTTCCCCTTCAGCAATAATTTTTTTTTATGGTGCATCGATGGGGAATCCTGGGATCTCGGGAGTTGGGGGTTTGGTTTTCTCTATAGATAGATTGATTGAATCTAGTTTTAGTTGGGGACTTGGAATCATGTCAAATAACCAGGCTGAAAGTTATAGCCTCCTCATGGTGTGCCAGATTGCAAAGAAGAATGGATATAAGTCAATTCAAATTTTTCGGTAATTCAAAGTTGTTGATCAATGTATTAAATTCAGCATATCATTTTAATAATTCTTCTTTGAATAATTCTTTGCAAATAATTCATAATATTTTGAAGCATTTTGAAAGGGTTTCATCTTTCCACATCCTACGGGAATTAAATAAAACTACATATGCTTTGGAAATTAATCTTTCATGTTGTCTCAAGGTAACCCTAGCTTCAACGGAGAATCCATCTATTTTCATCCAATTCCTTAATTGTGATTCAATAAGTTGTAATATGTCTAAATGAGAGATACACTCTCAATTTGTAAGAATGTGTACAATCTTTGATCTTCTCAAAGTATTTCTATCGATCTTTGTGTAATTGGTTGATTCGCATTCGCTAAATCAAACCTGCAATAATTCATAAAAAATAAAAATTATCTGTTTGAGTTATAAAAAATAATAATAATAATTAGTCGACTCAATAGACATTAAAATAATAAATGGGAAAACTATGTATAAATAAGAAGAGATCACAATTCACTTGGGGTGTGTGAAAAATAGAAAATAGATAAAATTGAAAAAGATTGATTGAGGATATCAATAAGCGAAATTACAACAAAAATAGTGTGGAGAGATCAACTACTTGTTGATCCAAGGCAAGAAGAGGAGCTAGAGAATATCATGGAGCTTATCTTTTTCTATCTTGATAAGAAACTGATTGCATATAACAAAGCTATTATTCAAAGTTTGTTAACATATTGATTGAAGTTTTGAGGCAAATATTTAGTGGAGTGAAGATATTTGTGGTATAAATATAAATAGTGAGGCAAACATCTCTTATTATAAATTAAGCTAAGATAAATCATTACTTGTGGGTTGAGAAATTAAACACTGAGAAATCATTGCTCTAGGGTTGAGAAATTAAGTAGTGACAAATCATTGCTTGTGGACTAGGAAGTTTAAGCAATGAGAAACCATTGCTTGTGGGATAAGAAGGATATGTAGTAGGGAACTACTATTTTTGATAGAAGATAATGGTAGTTTACCATCATTAGAGACTAAGAAGAGGGTTGAAGACAATTAGAGATTATCATTGATTGTGGTTGACCAAGAGACTGAGATGTTCACAAACCAGATGTAATATCTTGAGTTTA
>LPNX010043580.1:247912-496795 GCA_001517045.1 Pseudotsuga menziesii
CATACATACACATACATATATATGTATGTGTATATATGTATGTATGTAGATACATATATGTGTGTGGGTGTGTGTAGATATATGTGTAGATATATATGTATATGGAATGTATACATACACACACACACACACACACACACACACACACACACACACACACACACACACATATATATATATTATTGATTTTCACATCCATCTTATGTTTAGATTTGTACTATTTGTTGATGTGATGGTTACTTGCATTGATTGGTTAATAAATGCTCATATATGTTAATGAATACATTGATGAAGTTTTTCATCAATAAGAAAAAGTAAGTAAATTGTAGGACACTGATTCACCACCCATCCTTTCAGTGTCCCTGGTGTGTTTAACAATTGGTATCAAAGCATGCCTCCATACAAGTCTAACCAAATTGAAAGACATCTTAAGACCACACATGGCTACTTGTGAAGAATATGAAATGGCATAGTTCATGAGGAAGCTAAAACAAGTGTAGGTAAGTGCAATGACGAACTAACTTTGAAATGCTTTAAATGTGGAAATATTGGTCATTTTGTAGCTAAGCGTCATCTCCTGGAAAACAATATGTTTGAAAACTACAAGACAAGACAAGAATCCTTAGATGATGATGAAGAAAAAGAAGCAGTTCCTGACTTGAGAGCCGAGTTAGAGGCGGCTCTTGAAGATGTAAAAAATATGAGAAAGATTGGCAGGAAGCAAGACAAGAAGATTGAACGCTTGAACGAAGAATGAAAGGAAGAAGAAAGAAGAGAATAAATTTAACAAGTCAATTGAAAGAAAAGGATTAGGAGTAAAACAAGCTTGAAATGGAAATTTATCAAAAGCTAAAAGATAAAGAAAGAATATTTGAAGAAGAAATCATGTCCTTGAAAACCCAACTTGAAGAAGAAAAAGGAACCTAAGAAGTAATGAGTGTCATCTAATAAAGAAGGATGAATATTATGAGACTCTTGAAGAAATAATTAGCTCATTAAAGATTGAAGTTGACAAGCTTACCAAGAATTTGAAGAGCTATCAAGTATTTGATGGCATTCTTAGTTGTCAAAGATCAACATGCGAGAAATCAGGTCTTGGTTATATAGGTATGTCTCCGTACAAAGAGGACACAAGATCAAAGTCTCCAAAGTTTAAAGTTGAAGAAAATCCTAAAAGTACTCTTCAAATACCATTGAACACCACATATCAATGCATATTCCTTTGACATTGTTATTATTGTCACAATTTTGGTCACAACATAGTTAATTGTAGGGCTCATGAAAGAAGTAAACATATGAATTGTTATACATGTCACACTTATGGACACATGGCCCGAGATTGTAAAATCTTACCTAGACAAGGGCATGGAAAGATTTGGAAGAAGAAAATGAAGGATGAAGATATTGTACAACTTAACAAGTTCAGATATTATAACCAAAGACCAAATATTGTATGGAGAAGAAAAGAGAAAAAACTAGATAGAGAATGACCTAATGTCTTTAATGGCTTTGTGCGTTCAACATAAGAAGAAGGCTACTCTTTAGCATGACTACATTATATTGCTCTTATAATCACTTAAGACAATTATGAGCAATGAAAATTGAAGACAAAAACTAATTATTGCTAGCAATTGCATGTTAAGAAGAGTAAGAGCGCCAATGAAAGAACAATGAGCAACAATGAGCAGCTAATGCACTCATGCAACAACAGGAATACAAAGTTACATGGAAACCCTAACGCTCAACACATACAGAAAGAATTCAGTAGGAATATTTTGCATGTGAGAAGCAATCGATGGAGATGCAAAGTCGATCAAGATGGAGATTCGATGGAGATGCATAGTCTAGGTAACTCGAGGAGAAAAAAGAAAAAAAAATCTTGGTGAAAGGGAAGAGAACCAACACCATCAGTTTGAGAGAAATGCAACATGAAAAAATAGGTGGGGACATAAAGAAAACTCCGAAGAGGTTGGGAAGAGAGTAGAGAGAGACCATCCATGCCCCACATCTAGCAAATTTGGCTTAAGCCTCTCTCACCGTAACATGTGAAAATATATATTGTTGGGATCATGTTGGTTTATTGCATTGAATTTGTAGAATTTTAAAAAGAATGGACAATAATATGTACTAATGGATTTAGCACTGCCCATCTATTATGATAAACAAACGATCCAAAAAAAATCATATTTTCTTTATTGATGAAGGCCATATGATGACGAGATAGATTTTAATACTACAACACAATTTATAGACAATTGTGTGTATTGGTCACCGTGTTCATCGATGTTATGTAGAAGATCATTGGAAAACGAAGAGAGTTGAATGTTGGAAAGGTTATATAAGAAGTGACTGTCAATGCATAAGTTGATCATTGCACGTGACATAAGAGGGAACAATTCATGATAGTCCACATGATGAAGGACATAAGGGCATGGTTCCAATAAAGCAACACTCCAAAACATATATTGAATTCCACACATTAGGCTTGGTAGGACCATGGCGCCACTCATGCAAGTTGAATGCAATAGAGGTTACCATGCAGTGAAACATATGGAGATGACAAGGAAATGGGTCAATGCGATGGAAGAAGAGAGAAACTTTGAAGGAATAAATTATTAAAACACCTCACAAAAATACATAGAGAAGAAAGGTTGTTTCACCCACATCCATGACAGTAGGAGGGAATGATTTTGAGAGAACCTCACACAGCACAACACAGTAAAGGGTCAACTACCAGAATCATTGACTTTCCATGTTTCCACCATGCAAACCAACATGCCTTTACATGAGGGAATACTATACTGAATATCCACCAAGAGACCTCATCAAACAAACACGCTTCTGTGAACTTGTAGGGAAGGAAAAATAATAAAAATGCATGGAGTATCCACAGGAGACTAATGAATGCCAGAATACACTTAGCGAACAGCACAAAGGGAGTCCAAAATTAATCCAATAATGAGCACACCTGCTTCACACAAAGCATCTCCAGGCCATCATAAAACACCTAAACAAAAAATGATGCAATGATCAATGACCTGCACGAAGAGAGTGACCAATCCTGTAACCCACCTAGAACAGATAAATAAATATTTTTATTTATTTGAGAAAATATTATGTTAAAATTATTGTAAATTTTTTTATGACCAAGTTGGTCAATGATGATTGTAATTGAATATTATTTATTTAAATAATTAAATAGGAGAGACACATATCCAAAGGAGACTATTGAAAGAGTGTAGACTAACCCACTAGGGGGGATTAGCAGTTGTAGAAGGCTGATTGACAAGTGGCAACACTAGCATTTCACTTTCTAGTTGTTGCAGGAAGAAAAGTCCCTAAAATTGTGGTCATGTTCCCTGAAAAGGGGAACTAAGCAGGTTGCTCATTTAATTTCAAAACTAACCCAAAGACTTGGGAAATATTATAAATACCATCGAATTTAGCAAGAGTCTCATTACATTCTATTCCAAGTGGATGAACCTTGTGACTACTACAAACTGAAAAGTCAAGCACAAAAGGAATTTCATTAGGGGATAGCTAAAGTGGAATTGCTAAGTTATGTTTGCTATTGAGTGCTCAGTTTCAAAAAAATTTGTGTGTATTGTTACATAGTATATTTTTCCTAGTGGTTCAGTGAACAGCCTTGGGGGTCCTAAGAAAGTAAAATTGGCTACTTCGGGAGACGGTTGTGTGGAACGGTCTCCTTTGGGTGTTTGTCCCCCTTCTGCAAATTATCCAGGTTCTAACTGTTTGTTATTTATCTATGATTTAATTCTATATCTGTATTTTGTTTATGAAGTATGCTCAGTATCTACAGAAGTTTAATGATAATTGTTTTGTATTACTATGAAAATAGGAAGTTGTAATCATTTTTCCATGATGTTTATAGTCAATTTTGATGTTTATTACTTAATGATTTTAGATCAAACATTACTCTTAGGATAATCTTTAAATTTTTAACAATACCTTCTCTTTTCATTGAATACTAGTTATAATACCTCTAACCTAGTTAGTATTATTTTTTTCCAACTAGAACCCTCTCTTATCGCCAGGTTTCACTTAGTTAGGTTTACAATTTCATTTTCATTATCAGTATTAACCTATAGAAAAACTATGGTTTAAAATCTATGCAAAACTCAGTAGGATATATATATATATATATATATATATATATATAGTCATAGTATTTAAATACTTAATATTAAGGTCATGATTTCCAAGTCTAGAATCTAAAAGCATAAATAATAACAATTATATTGATTAACCATTTACAGTTTTTGAGTAGTGATTTATAAAATAATTAGCATCTACATGTCCAGGGTTCAAACCCTATAAACCCTTGATAATCGAAAGACATTTATATTACTTCAAGAATATTAAAGATATCAAATACTAAACTATAACTAGACAAAGAATCTATTAACAGCCTATTGGCCAGATTTTCTGACCTAGGCCAACTAAGGAGATTAAGCCCACACAAGTTGCTTAAGACAGCTTCCGGCGTGTTCGGGATAGCAAAATCTCATAGGTTATGGTCTCCTGCTACCAACTGAATTTATCCTCTTAAGGAGAATATAATAATTCATCAAAATGTTTCCTAAATTTAAACTATTATTTAAATTCTAATTCAATTTCTAAGTCTAAATAATCTAATGTGATTTCTTAATGAAAGCCTTCTTGTTTTTATTTTTGTTCAGTTTTAAACTTAATTTAAAATACAAAACTATTGATCTACAAAAAATCACTAACAGTTACTAAAAACCTAACTTAAATAAACTAAGTTTAATTACAAAAATTAAAACTATTTACCCTATCTCAACTAGCTGAGAGCAATTTTAAAAGATTAAATTAATTATCAATCAATTAATAATTAATAACCAAGAGATAAACGATAATAATTAAGATAACAATATCAGAAATTACTTATCATAAGATCACTTTGTTATAAATTATTCTAAAACAAAAAATTAAAATATAAAATTATCTTAATTTATTCTATAATATTATGTTAATTGATAACTAATTTCCAATATTACATGCTCGAGTAAAAGATTATATTCATTAAAGAAAAAATCGTAAAAATCCAAATGCTCTTCAGAAATAAACATGAAATATATTATCACTAAATCATAATCATCAATAAAAATATTGAATAAAAAAGATTCAGTAGTAATTTATTGAACATTAATATTGTGTGACAGAATATAATTTCATATAATAAATACAATTATATCATAGTATAATTGCATAAAATGTATGGTGAGAAAACAGTATATCGAAAATATATATATCTTAAGTTTTCAAAATAGTAACAAGCAGTGATACCAGTTTGAGAACTGTAGTCACAATCCTCCACGAAGGTAAAACTCCAGCAAAGAAATTAAAACTAGAACTGTAATTATATTTCAGATAAGTCTATTTCTTCAATACTCCATCCCCCTAGAAGCAACGTCTCCACACACCAGCCTTCAAAATGAAAGATTTACACAGAAATTTTAAACATCCTGGCAGCGTTCAACTCAGGCTTTCAAAAACAAACTTACAGAAAGAAATAAAATGAAAGAAAGACACAAACACAATTGTTCCTTCCGATCTGTAGAGACCCTCCTCCTTCTAGCAATCTCTGATCTAGTTTAAATAGGCAAATACAAACAAACAGAGAGTTGAGAGACGAACTAACTCTCCTTGTTGGCCGCAACTTGAAAAAATGTGTTCAAAGAACCCCGAAAACCTCCCAAATTCTTCACTATTTTCAGTAAATTCCTCACGATTCTGGTAAATGGGTATCTTCTACAAAAAACCCATGTTTTGGATTTTTCTTTTTCGTCCAAGTTTGCCCACAGTTCGCTGCAGAAAATCCTCTCCTAAATAATCATGGGAATCCGGCAATCTTCTATTTCTTCATGTAATAAACTATTTCTTCAAGCAATCTCTGATGTAGTATCTTTTCAAGAGGGTGGCATCTTTTTTTAAAACTCCTGTAACAAACCTGCACATTAAAATATATATATTAAACATAAGTTACACAAGTCTAAATAAAATAAAATATAGATATAAATGGTAAAACAATAAAAATGTTCTCCCTAGGTTGATCTGGTAACATTATGAAATGAACTAGTCCCTGTGTAGTGAATCCATGGTAAGATTTGAATCATAATAACGTAGATGCTACAATTTTCCTCTAGCAAAATGGTTTCATCTTCTTTGATCCCTTCTAGCGAATCAATGTAAATAATATTCCATGAGATGAGTCATGATGCTCTTTATTGAGAATTTATTGGGCTGATGCGTTGCCTCCTCAAAGATCTCGTTCAACTGATAGTAGGGTATTGTGAATTACCAGCATCCTTATCTAATTCAATACCTTCTTCAATGAAAACTAACAAGGCTAGCATGGAGAAGAAATCCTGTGATCCCTTAATGTGTTGGAAAAATCCCCATTATCAGGTGAAATAGATCCTTCTTAACATGTTTATATTTCGGATTCTCTCTTCATATGATAACACGTCCTATTTAGATCTATTAATGCAATATAATCTTATGTATATCTACAATCCTGATAGCAATATCTGTGACCTTCACAAATCTGAAACGGTTATGTTGAATTTCTTGGTGGCATAGCATTGGTGGATATTCTCTATAATTCTGTTAGCGACTTGTGAGTGACACCATAGTAACAAATCCCTTAATTTGTGGATGCTATGAATATATCCGGAGGTTTATTTAAATTGTTGAGTTAACCATTTTACTTGTCATGTTACCCATTGGTACAACAAGCCATATGTTGTAGCATATCTTTTGCATGTTGGCGATCTCTCTTCACTTGATCTTTAATTAATTGTAAGATGGACTCAAAATATTATGTGATTTGTGAATGACGCAAGCTCCATAATCTTTGAATTTCATTTGACAGTGATGTAGTAGTTAGCAATAAAAATATTTAATAATCGCAACTTCCACCGTATTCTCGCTAAACTATTCATAAGTGATATCCTTCTCGAACATGTTACTTCTCCTTAAATCTGTGTAAAAGGTAAACCATCATGTTAATTCACACATAAGTATATCGATTTTATAAATGGTGAACTTGATGTGCAATAAGTCGAATAACATGAGTTTCTTTTTATTTTGAAAACACAAATGGACTAGTGAAATATCTTGCAATAAACATTTAGAAATAATAAAATTGCATAAGTTATAAATGACCACGTCAATTAAGAAGTTTTCAAGGTTAAAGCCATCAAATACCAAAATGTTATAAAATAATTCGAATCCCATAAATCATATATTAATTATAATAAGACTCCATATGTATTCCAAAGTTATGTGGTATATATGACTATAAAATTGTAAGTACCTCATGTTAAAAGGATGTGAAATCTGTAAGTTTTAAATATTCAAATTACATAAATACGATTAAAAGACTTAATTATATTTATAAAAAATGAATATCATAGTTTTTAATCATTTTGTATGAATATATATAGAAATAGGATTTTGAAAAATTAATTAAAATATTGTTTGGATCATTTTATTTGACATCTTTACTAATTCATCGAACTAGAAAAGAATCACTTTAGATTAGAGACACTCACCCCATCCTAAACTTTCAAACTATATATGCTTTAAAGATAGTACGGATCAAGTATAATAACCAATTATCAATTATTAAATTTGCCCATAATTATGATAAGCAAATGGCAAGAATCTTTATAAAAAGTTGAAGGATTGGAAAAATTCATTTAATTGCTCAAAATGAGAACATTAAGTTTAGTTATATTTTATGATATGTATTCTTTCAAGACACAAGTTGAAAGGAGCAAAATAGGGAATCAACCAACTAATCAAAGATCCGTGAATATGCTCATTACCTCATTTAAGCATTAAAGATTTGTAACATAGGCAAGGCCATTGAAAGATCCAAACAATTCAATTCAAATGAATGAAGCCATGAATAATCTTAAGTAAGAAAATGGAAATGTTACAAAACGACCAAGGACCAAAAGGTGTTAATGACAAAAGTATCAAAATCATGAAATCCTTATATAATGAAATGCAAGCCAAAGAGAAAGCAATGCAAAAGTGAAGTATCGAAGAAATATAGCCATGAAATCACCCTCTAAATCAAGCAAGATAAAAGAAAAGAAAAAACCCAAAGCTAAATATTTACAAAAATTTAATGGGGACCCCTTTATTTTGGAAAATGAAAGGGGAGTTGTTGGGGTGCCAACAAATGGTGACATGCTGGGCGAACCAGTGATCTCTGCAAAATAATTCTGAATCTTAAATAATATAAGAGAAATAATGATAAAGGCCTCTTCAAATGTCAGTTTCCCAATCACATAATTTAATCCTTCCATTGGCTTATATATGTAAAGATTGAACCAAAACTTTCAAAATCAATCAAACTATCCCGACCATTATCCAAAATCGTATAAATATAAATGATTATTCTACAAATGCAGAAAGAACATTTTCCAAGGAATCAGTTTCTCTTAACCAAAACAAGTCAAAGAACACGTAGTTTATAGGTATGACCTCAATACCACAGGATAAACCTGTTAACCTCACTTAGATGCTTTTATCCCATCCACTAGATATAGATAAATTTTATTTATTTTTTCTTTTTCAGAAATAATAAATAAAGACATTAATTGAAGACTACTACCTTGGCTTGGTAACCAGATGCAGCAGCATCATTCACAAGAACTTCCGAAAAAATGAAAAGGTCAGCTCGTGATGAGACCTCCTTTCTCCTAATCAAATGACAAAGAGCCATCACCCTGGCTTGGTAACTAGATGCGGTAATGTCACTTCAACAGAGCTTATGATCATGATGGGTCAGGTCATGATGAGACCTCCTGTTCTTCAGTTAATCCCTTATATTTTATTAATGTTATGTACAATGAATAATATTAAGGTTATTGTTAATCTCAAGAGAGATTACTTAGCGGATGGGGAAGCAGATCCAAATGGCCCACTAAAGAGCAAAGGATGGCATAAAAAGTCTAAAAGATAACTTACGATTCCTGACTTACTTCAATCTAGGGAAAATGATCCCTTTGAAAAGAAACTCATCTACATTATAGCATCATTTTGAAAGATAAAGATCCTAGATAATAGCCGAGTAACTCAATCAATCCATCAATATGATCCATAATAAAATTTTCAAAGCCAAAGCTAATCTCGCTATGGTTAGAATCTTGACAAAAGAAGAGTGTCTTTATAATGATGTCCCTTTAACAGAAAAGGATTTTGATCAAATACTTGACAAAAATACATGGTTTTGATCCCCATATTCTAAAATTAGTTTACCCCTTTTTTGGAAAACAACCAAACCACTCAAAAGAAAATTCTATTAACTTACAAAAAAAAACCAATCAAAGCAAGAAATCTAAAATGGATATATGCAAATGAAAAAATAAAAACTTAGCCCTAAATAGATTAACATCTTAAGTGGAGAAACATGAAATAGCTATATCACAAATGAAACAAGAGAATTAGTTTCTACAAGATGAAAAATATGTTTCTCTATAATTTGCGACACAAGGATTTGTTAAAAATGAGCAAGATGTTTTAATAAGTTAGGCCGCTCTTATTAATAAGCAAAAGAAAACAAACTAAAAACACAAAAATTTAAACTAAATCTGAATAACATATGCAGTTACAAGTCAAAATATTTTGGTATTGATGTGCAATAACATTCTTCGTTTTCTAAAAAGTTATTGCTTATGATCATAAGAATGTATAAAACATTTTCCCAATTAAGTTGAAAAAGTAAAATATATATGACTTAACAAGAAAATTTTAAATAAATGTAATTATAAGCAAGAGAGTCAAAGGTAAAGAAAACATCCCTGAATGTATTGATAAGTGTCACCTCTTGAGATTGACATCATCTTCATAACTGCATTTATTCAAAACAAGAAAACTAAAAATGAAGAAAACTAATCTAAACCTAATCCTAACTATGTACAAAAGAAATCAATTGTAATGAAAATCAAGTAAAATAAAATAGCCAATGAAGCCATCGAAGCATTTCTAATCCTGTAAGAATGACATGTTTTCCTAACAACAACCAAAAATGATACGATAATAATAAAAAACTAACAAGAAATATATCATCCTTACCATTTGAAGCTCTATTTAAATATAATGATAAGACAAATTTACCAGTTTTTTGAAACCTTTTGAGATAAGAATTTTCGATCCACTCCGCAATCCTGTCATAAAACTTAGAATGCGAAGTATAATCTAACAACATCAAATCCATATGTGGTAAACATATCTTAGGTGAATCAATTTTAGGAATCAAATAACTAGCATTAGTCACATTAACAATTGGAAAAATTGGTTTCAAATACAAAGTAGGATCATGAAATGATGTAATAGGTGAATGAACAGGTAGTGGCCTAATATTGAAAAAAATAATCTTGTTAATAGGGTCTATTGCTAAAGGTGAATCAATTGAAGAAGATGCAAGGTTTTGGTGATCACAAGTTATAGAAAACTTTACGACAAAGATTTTATTTTCGCCAATAAAATTAGATTTCCCATATAAATGATTTTGATGAGAACAAACATTTTCAATAAAATTTGATGTGTTGATCTCATCAAAAATTGGTTGACTATAATTATCTTGCAATAGATCATCATTCTTATTAAAAGATTTTATCGGATGATGATCTAATAATAAAATATGTCTCAATCTCTCATATTCATGTTTAATAAGAGAATCATCATTATTAGATATCTCATAGAAATGCAATTTTGATGCCACATAGTTAGATATTTCAAATGGAATCTTTTGCATATCAAAATCAGAAAATAAATTAGGATAAATAAAATAGTAAGAATTATAAGTGAGAAAATTAAAAGAATCTCTCAACTTAGAAAGATCATTAATATTTAAATTTCCAAAATATTTCTCTCTTATTACCTGATTATTTTGAATAAAATTTGGTGGTGTACCTTTCAGCATTTCATATGAAATTGATTTGAGATCAAGATCAATTAATAATCTTTCATGCGAACCTAAACTTTTATTAACATTCTCTTGAAAAAGATTAATCTCTTCTCTCAGACAACATTTAGTCGAGTGATTAAGATTCATGTCTTCTTCTTCAGCTTTTTCTATTGAATTGTCAGAACATATAAAATTATAATTAACATATTCGTGTTCATTGATAATTGAATCGAAAGAAGAATTAGTACAAAAATCAGAAAATGATGAACATATAGTTTCATTTATAATTAATTTATCTTGATCTAGTTTTACAATAATAGAATCTGAATATTGTTGTTCGTTAAGACAATCAACTTCCCTATCTGTACAAATAAATTTATCATGAATATGTTCTTCCTCATTTGATTCATTAATATTTATAGGTTCAAGATTTTGGATAAAAGAATTATGACTTTCTCCTTCGAGAAGAGAATAATGATGAGAAGAAGTTGGTACTTGTTCTACTTCGATCTTCTCACCTAGAGGTTGGGTAGAACTTATAAAAGTATCTGAATCAATAATAGAGGAGGAAGTTTCTAGGAAGATTAGTGAATTATCATCATTTTGACAAACGTCTTGATTTTTTTGAATAAGAGGAACTTGAGAATTGAACAAAAATATTTAAAAGTTCAGATTCAGAAGGTAAATCAGTAATATGAAATTTGCAAAGAATATGAGAAAGCCTTACTGAAAAGTCTTCTGAAGACTCACCTTTCTTCCCCCGAATAGCCTACAATTCACTACAAAGTTTATTAGAATTATAATCCTTGAATGTGTCTAAAAATTCATGTGCGAATTGAAACCATGTAAAAAATAAATTAGGTGGAAAAGTTTCCAACCAACATTTGATTCATCCTTTGAGAGTAAGGGAAAATAACCTGCAAGTAGCATTAAGATCAACAATCTTATGTTTGTTACATTTACATAAAAACTTCTTAAGGTGTTCTCTTGTAGATATATCACCTTCGCCATCAAATTCAAGTTTTGAAAAAAGGTTGATTGTCTCATTGGGAATATTAACCAATGTAAAATTAAAGATGGATTCCCAAACAGGAATTTGGGCATGAGCTATGAATGACAAAACAATCAAGATTAATTGATTCTTCAAATGGTTAGCTTGTCGTCTAGCCAACCCTTAAGCATATATATGATGACTGTTGTAATCTCACAGATCACATAAGGTTACCAATAATACATACAAAAATATACACAGATGCAAGAGACAAGAACAGATAGGATAAACATATTATATTATTCTCAATAGATCATACAAAGCCAAGAACTGAACTTCGTTCTTATGTGGCTCAACAGCCTAATATACAGGTTACAAACAGTTACAATCATAACTACCTGTCGGTTCACCGAACCAACACGACTATTAGTTAACAGACTAACCACTGTGTTTACTCAGCCGACCGACGTAGTCGGTCTCTCGACTTAGTTGGCTGATCGACTAAGTCAGTCTTTGTTCAAGTCGACTTATGTCAACTTGCTCCTTCTACATCTCCCCCACAAACAAAACATTTCTTCGTCCCGAAGAAAGAGGGAGGTAAAAAAATAGACTTAGAAGTACAAAAAATAGATTTGCAAAAGGCCCGGAACGGAACCAATGTTGTAATCTCACAGATCACATAAGGTTACCAATAATACATACAAAAATATACACAGATGCAAGAGACAAGAACAGATAGGATAAACATATTATATTATTCTCAATAGATCATACAAAGCCAAGAACTGAACTTCGTTCTTATGTGGCTCAACAGCCTAATATACAGGTTACAAACAGTTACAATCATAACTACCTGTCGGTTCACCGAACCAACACGACTATTAGTTAACAGACTAACCACTGTGTTTACTCAGCCGACCGACGTAGTCGGTCTCTCGACTTAGTTGGCTGATCGACTAAGTCAGTCTTTGTTCAAGTCGACTTATGTCAACTTGCTCCTTCTACATCTCCCCCACAAACAAAACATTTCTTCGTCCCGAAGAAAGAGGGAGGTAAAAAAATAGACTTAGAAGTACAAAAAATAGATTTGCAAAAGGCCCGGAACGGAACCAATGTTGTAATCTCACAGATCACATAAGGTTACCAATAATACATACAAAAATATACACAGATGCAAGAGACAAGAACAGATAGGATAAACATATTATATTATTCTCAATAGATCATACAAAGCCAAGAACTGAACTTCGTTCTTGTGTGGATCAAGAGCCTAATATACAGGTTACAAACAGTTACAATCATAACTACCTGTCGGTTCACCGAACTGACACGACTATTAGTTAACAGACTAACCACTGTGTTTACTCAGCCGACCGACGTAGTCGGTCTCTCGACTTAGTCGGATGATCGACTAAGTCGGCCTTTGTTCAAGTCGACTTATGTCGACTTGCTCCTTCTACACCGCCCGAAAAAAAAATAATTTCCCACTTGTGCCAAGGAAAGTGCTCTGATACCAGATGTGAGGACCTTGCAGCAAACAAGTAATCAAAACACACGATATAGCAGCAGAACTCAAAATCACTTTTATATTAATCGCAAGCCACTTCGAGGGGGCAACCTCCTTTGAGCAAGATCAATAAAAAATAACTTCACGGTGCCTTCCTTGGCCTCAACACACACTTATATACCAAAATAGGCACCAATACTATGGGTCAAAACCATGGGCCAATATAAACTATGGGCGCCAATACTATGGGTCAAAACCATGGAACAATATAAACTATGGATCAACAAATACTACAGGCGGCTTACAAAGCATATGCGCCTCACAACAATAACACAAACTATGGATCAACAATTACTATGGGGCGACTTACAAAGCATATGCGTCCAACAACAATATACTAACATAGTAAAGAGAGGGATTGACATGGGTTCCTAACACAGACTGGGACATCATTCTTACGTAGTCCAGAGCTTGGTTCTGGTAAGAAACACTGGCAGTGTTGCTTAGTTGTGCTGGAGCTATAGGTGGTGTTGGATGGTGCTATGGCTATTGGGAGACCGAGCCTATGATGGAATATGCATCATGGGATGCCTTTGGTGCATCATGATAGGAGGTACTCAGACAAGGAGCATCTAGAATGATGGTGTACAGATATCCAGACTGAGTGTAGATCAAGTCAAACTGTTGGGCTTTCAATATGGCCTCCTCTTTGGATTGGGGACACTTGGATGAGACGTCCTTTGCTATGGGAAGGAGCAAGGTCTTGAAGAACCAATCCAAAAATATCCTATCGTCAAGTTGGATTTTACATAAGCTGCGACATTGCCACCACTCATGGATGAGGTCAGTTATATGTGTCGTAGTGCATTGGTGATGGGATAACATGATCTCCAACCCTTCTTCATATCTAACGAGAAGTTGGAAATACTGTAGGAACATGAAAGATAGGGAGTTGAAGTCCAGGTATTTGGGCTGTGGTAGCTCAATGTACCATTTGGCCGTAGCACCTGTAAAGGTGTGTTGGAATAGCCTCAGTCTGATGGAATCGTCTACAATGATGTTGGATGAGAACCATAGATGGAATGTCATAATGTGGTTTTGGGGATATTCCCCTGCCTTTCCTTCAAACTTGGGGATGTCCGATGGCACCTTAGTTGGCATTGGAGGCCAAAAATCTTTATGGCGAATGGGGTTGTTTGTTAATCTAGCCAAATCAAGCAAGTTAAGATGAGCCATGAAGGGAATATTGGACCCCGGGTTGATGTGAGATGGGGGAGGGATGGTGGTGGGGTTTGTAGGTGCATAATGTACCTGCATAACTGCGGGTATTGGTTGTGCCATTGTATATGGACCAATGCCCCCAATTGTGGTGGGAGGTATAGTGTGGGTGGAGGGGACATTTCTCCCATGTATGACAATAGGGGAAATGTAAGTGGACGGTCCACTGCCCCCCTGTGTGGAAGGAGGGGCAGTGTGTGTGGAAGGGCCACTGCCCCCATGTGTTGCAAGTGGGCTAGCTTGGCTATTCGGTATAGGTGGTGGTAGCTAATCGATGATATTTTGCATGACTGTGCTTGGGCCACCTGCAAGGTTGTTACTGATAGGTTGTGGTGTGGACAAGGGTCCACTTGCTATGGTTATGCCAAAAAATGGATCTAGATTTGCACCAGCCATGGGGCTTGATGGTGCGGTGTTGAGGTCTAGTTCAAACTAATAAAGGTCTGAATCTGAATCAGAGGCTATGTGGCCTTCTGATGGTGTTGGAGATCACTGAGAATGGTTTTGACGGTGTCGGTTTAATGTCTCGAATGGTGGTGGTTCGCCTATTAGGCGTGAGGAAGAGCATGGGGGATCAATTATGTTAGATGTTTATCAAAATGATGGGAATGATGTTTGGACCTCAGTTTCAATGGATTCCTATTAGTTGTAGGTGGTCACTTAGCCACCAAGACTTCCAGAAGACAACGCTTGGATTTTTCCTCATGGGTGTTTCTACTAAATCGGTGGGGGTCATTGCCCATTTCACTTGGCAATTCCTCTCAGAGGCCAGATACTTTGGGGTTCCCATGGTACTCCTCAAAATGAGTTTTTGGGCTAATCCCAAGTACTTCCCATGGTTGAAGTAGTCAGGGACTTATGTCCTCAAGGACTGGAGATTTGTTTGGACTTAGTGTAAATTGATAAATTTTAATGCTCTCTTAGCGTCATGAACTGAGTTGGGTTGATTACTTGGTATGGTGTATTTGTTTTTCTATGTTTTTGGTATGTGGTAGCTATAAATGGTTTATGAATTCATATATTGTGGTAGAGTTCATGTCATTGTCTGTGTAAGTAGTGAATAATCAAAAGTTTGTAAACAGATAAATTTTTAACCCTGAATGTTGATGGCCTAACTAGATGACTACCTTACACTGATATTCATCTTCAACCAAGAGAAGGTGCTGGGATCTCAACACAATGGGACTAAGCCCATCCATAGATCCACAGGTCACCTCCCAGATGCAAGGTTGGTCAACAGGGAGGATGCTTAGTGCCATGAGAAGCCCTCCTTCTCTACCCCCTCTACCTTCCAGGTCATTCGATTTTAATGGTTTAGAACAATATTCAATGAAGGGCCTAGGACTATATGAACTTGCCCTTCGTCGTATCCCATAGTACCCTAGAGGGTGATGACTGGGTAGAGGAGGAAGCGTAAGCAAGACTGTTAATTTTATGGTCGATTTTAGTTAAGCTACATTCATTAAGCCATTAAAATTTGTTTGGAATTTACACATTGTTTGTACAGAAAATTGCAATAAATTGTAATCGAAACTGAAATTGAACTACTGTGTTGACTAGAGGCGGTTGAGCCGCACTGACAGTCCCTATTAAACTGAAATTTAAACTCTAATTGATAGATCGCACGTTTTAGGTCAATTTCGGCGAGGGGGTTGCATAGATTTCACAGACAGAAGTGGTGTGTTGTTCTGAGTGAAGTCACACCTTTCGGGGGGGAAGGGAGACCTGGTCACACCTGTAAGGCATAAAAGAGCGACCTCATCCCCTGTTCAGGCCTGATAAGTGTGACCTACCCTGGATTTGGGGTTTTTCTGATCCTGAGTCAGATCCAGCCGACAGTAACCTGTACTGTGGCCAAACTGACTCGAATTTGCCTTGCAGAGGCTTCAACAACAATAAAAATGGGAAATAAACTAGATCTATGCTAGATTTGACAATAAATTTCTAAAACAAGGGCATAAACTGAAAAACTTGAAATTTAAAAAAAAATTGAACCAAGGATCCTATGGGATTGACCTGGTATGGTCGCCAGTTTTGTAGCAGGGATTTCTCACTAATACAGGGGTAGGAATGGCTCCCTTCTATCTATAGGACAGAAGGGTAGGTTCCTATGTGTGGGAAATGTAGTAAAGAAAGTGAAATTAACAGAAAGAAAAGAACAAGAAATAATGGCCATAAGCCCCTTTGCAAACAATGTTAGGGCTTCACCTTGGCTACCTACAAACAACTATGAGAAACTAAAAACCTGCAATAACATGTTAGAAATTAAACTTGCAAAGAGACATGGGTCAAAAAACAACTAAACTACTAAACAAAATACATAAACAAAATGATGTTATACCTCTCCTTTGGTGAAATGGGCCACCATGCCCTAGCTGGAAGCACCTCCCTATCTCACTCAGCAATGGAGGAGGAGCTATGGCTCAATGGAGAATGTGAGTGGAAGAGAGGGGGATGTGGGTGGCTTGAGAGGCAAAGAGATCTCAAGGTATCCACAAGTAGCATAACAGTATGCAAGAGAGGTGTTTTTTGAGAGTGACCCCCCACCCTCCTTTTATAGCTTTTTTGGGGTTTTAGGGTTTTAAGCCCTTGGTCCGGGCTTTAGCCCCTTTTTTCGTCTTTTATCCCCTTCCACCCTAACTTTAGCTCCTTTTAGGGTTTTAGGCTCCTTTGAGGGGTTTTAGCCCCTTTTTGGAGGCTTTATCCCATAGGAGAGTTATTTAGGCTCCTTTTTGGGGTTTTTAAGCCCTTTTCTTCATCCTTAAGCCTTTTTGAGGGTGTGGGGGTCTAATGGAGGGTCGTGAATGGGTGTCCTTGGGTGGTGTAGGCCATGTAGAGCTAAGTGAGGGATTTTTTGGGTTAACATGTTGATCAGATATAATTGTTGTGCCTTTCCTTGATCATTGGTTGATCAAATGTAAGTGCAGTGCCTTTCTTCGATCATTGGTTGATCAGATGTAACTGCATGATCCTTTTGGCATGGAGGAATGGTTCCTCGCATCGCCAAGTGTAAGTGTTGGGCATTTTTTTATCATTGATTGATTGGATGTAAGTGCCGGGCCTTTCTGATAGGGTTGTGGGCTATGTTACCACATGGTCAGATGTGAGTGCCAGGCATTTCCTTTTTGATATGATTATAGGATTAGTTCCTACATGATCAGATGTAAGTGCTGGGTGGGCCATTCTGACTTAAGTGTTAGATATAAGAACTGAGGAAGACCTACATGGTGTCTAGGCGTACATCCAACATAAAAAAGGGTTGGTTCTGTACAACTTACTATGACGAGAATAATAATGAGATAGCACCTATGAAGATTCAATATTGATGATATAGCATAGATAATCTGGATCGAGTGATGATCTAGATCCAGTAATGATGATCCAGATCGAGTGATGATCCAGATCCAGTGATGATGATCCAGATCAAGTGATGATCGAGATCTAGTGATGATGATCCAGATCCAGAGATGAAGATGACTTGAAGATGAAGAAGACTTAAAGATGAATATGTCTTGAAGATGCAGATGACGAGAAGATCCAAAGAAGAAGACCAGTGATGAAAATTGTGTCGAGAGAATACCTTCCTAGTTAAAAGGGAGTGTTGATGTAATTGTAACTTTGGAATGTATTCACTTGTATTTCTTATCTATTGTAACCTGATGTTTATTTTGGGATGTACTTGTGTCATGTCATGCCTAGATGTTCCTATCAGGAGAATCTATAATGTAAACAAGTCATGTCAAGTCATTATGGTTAACCCTCCTATTGTCTAAGGGTTAAAGTCCTCGCAGTTCTGGGGAACTAGGGTTACTAGACTCTCCTAGTGAGGTCGTCCCTAGTAGGGTTTTAGTCATGTGGAGAATTAGTATAAATAGAGAGCTGACCTCTCTATTTATCACACATCTCATCCACACTCAGTTGTAGTGCATAGCTGAGGAAGAGAAAGACATTGGGGCAAGAGGAAAAAGCTTACTACTGTTGGGAGATTGTCTTACTATTTCAGGTTTCAATTTGGTGTTGATTCTATCTCTGAGGAAGTTGCGGGGTTTTCTCCATTTATGGTTTCCCTGAGGAAAAAAACTGTGTTCATTGTCTCTTGTGTTCTATTGCTGTGCTTGTTGTTCTCTCAGTTAATGATCTTAATAATATGCTAGCTTAATGTTTAAAATATAACATGGAAGGATGCTAAAATGATCTTTCATTATGTGCAAGGAACCAAACACTTCGTGATACACTATGTTGCTAGTTCTCCACTAGAACTAGTTGGATTTACTGATTCTAATTGGACAAGAGATTCCAGTGACATAAAGTACAATTTAGGTTATGTATTCATTATTGAAAATGGTCCCATATCCTGGTTGAGTAAGAAACAACACATTATATCCCTTTCATCAGCTGAGGTCGAGTACATAGGAACAATGAATGAAACTGCAAAATGTGTGTGGTTGCAAGGCATTCAGACTTGGTTTTTCATTTGATTCACCCACTTCCATTTGGTGTGAAAATCAAAGTGCAATCAATATTTCCACCAATCTAGTACAAATACATAGGACCAATCGCATTGCGATACACATAGACTACATCTAGATCTTGGTTCATGGGTAAGTGATATCATTCTAGTATTTCTCATATGCAGAAAAAACTGCTAACATGTTCACCAAGAGCTGCACAGATAAGACATTCACCTATATGAGGTCATTCCTTTGATTGGGTGACACATGGTGATGATTTATATTCACTTTCATATTTTTCTCCATGTCCATTTTAGAGGAGAGTTTTTATTCCCATGTGGTTTTCCTTCTTACCTTGGTTATATGAACAAACAAAATTTTGTAAGAGGTTACTTGAGCCTTAGTTTCCAAGGCCTCGACTTTTGATGTGGCTACATTGATTCAATATTAATATGGGGTGTTAAAGCATCATACCACGTAGTACCATGGTCACATACCACCTAGGACACACTTTCATTTGTTTTCCACCTATGTTATATGGGGGTTGTGGACTCATTATTTCACCCAAGAACCCACCTCATGCACCCTCATTAATGAAATTTCAATCCTTGGGGTTCTGTTGCTCCTTAAAACAAGGAACGAGTTTGACCATAGGCACCAATGCATTATATTTGAGTGTTTTTTACTCTTTTGGAACATTTATTACTTCCTAAGGACACTCCCACTAACCCATGCACTCCAACATGCCTATCCTACAATTATTTATGTCCTAGCATGCTTAAACCCCATTCGCATGGCCATTCATGACCGTTTGAGGTGGTTTTGGAGCTCATTGGTCTACCTAGGGGATTTGAGGTCCAATCTAAGCCTGCCATATGTATTCCTCCAATTTTCCTCCAAAGGATAATGATTTTCACCTATTTTTTTATAATTATTTTCCATACATATTTACATGTTTGACAGTAATAGAAACTTCAATTATTGGCAACATTCCTATGTGTTAATTTTTCTCTTTTTACTATTTTTTTGCATAGTTTGTTAAATTATTTCTTAGCTCCTAGGTATTGTTGTGAATCATATTTTCATAGGAAGTGACATTTGGATTGTAGATATTGGATATTCCATACATGTGATAGGTTATAAATACTCTCTCCAATTCCTTTTAAAAAAATATTCACCTCACAAAGTAAAGCTTGGAGATGACTATAAATATCCCATCAAAGGAATGGGAGAGTCCTTTTACAATTTGGACTCAAAAAATTCCATGAAAATGAAGGAGGTCTTGTATGTCACAAGATTGAAAATTTATATTGTTTCTATCTCAACCCTAGATAAGAAAGGTTTCTGAGTTTCTTTTGTAGATGGGGAAGTAGTTATGTGGCCAAAGGGAGAGACAATATATGATCAAAGTTGTAATTGAAAAGGAAGAAGGATGAATTTACAAGTAGAAGGTACACTTAAATGAAGCTCTAACAACAAGTACCATCAACCCATGTGAATGGTGGCATAGGAGACTTTCTCATGTGAACTACAAAGCACTAGCAATTGTGAGGAAGGTAGTCATAGTATTACTAGAGATTTAAATAAACCATGAAGGAGTTTGAAAAGGATGTTCTCAATGAAAGAATACCAAGAAACCATTTCCAAAGAGAAACAATAAATAAAAAGGGATCTTATACATTTCTCATTCAGATGTATGCAGTCCAATGTCAACCAATTCATTAAGTAGATATTTTTATTATGATTCTTTTATTGATGATTATTCCTGCAATACTTGGATTTACTTCTTGAAAGGAAAAGATGAATTATTTCAAATATTCAACTAATTCAAGGCTCTTGTAGAGAATTTATCTAAAAATAATATCAAGACCTTGAGATCTGACAATGGAGGGAAATTCACTCCAAATTAAATAAAGGATTTTTGCAAAGAATTTTGGATTAAGAGGGATCTCAAAACACTCTATAATCCTCAAAAGAATGGAGTAGAACTATCATGGAAGCTGTAAAATCCAAGATTCATGATCAATACCTACCCATGCACTTATGGGATGAAGCAGGTAGGACCACAATGAATGTTAAGAATAGAATCTACCACAGTGCTCTTGGAAACAAAAATACAGAAGAAATGATTACCAAAGAGAATCCTAAAGTCAACCGCCTCAAGATATTTGGATGTCTTATATTTATACATGTTCCCAGGGAGAAAATATCAAAATTGGATCGTTTCAGAAAGAAAGGAATATTTGTTAGCTACAGTGATAAATCAAAATCTTATAGAGTTTACATTCCAGTTTATCTCCATATCGAGATTAGAAGAGATGTCATATTCAATGAGAACCCACCTTTCAACAGGTCTAAGAAGAACCATGCAAATGAATATCAAGAAGAAGAACATGAATCCCCTAGAGTTGAAGAAAACCATAGAATTATAGTCTGCAATGTTGAAAAATATCAGATACCAAAATACCATGAAATTAAAAAGCCTCAAATTCCTATGGAGTTACCTCAGGAGATAATCTAATACAAGAGAATACCACCTTCAGCTTGTGATTTTGTTGGAAAGGTTTTTGGGACAAGTTAGTTTTGTGACACCATGAGTGTCGCAAGCTCATAAGACACTGTGCAAGGAAAAGATAGCATGCAAAGAGGAAGATAGATTATTTTTTAATATTTTTTTGTCACCTTTTGTAATTTTTAACCATGTTTTGCGGATGTTGGTCATTAATTGGTAGCATTAGTTAAGAATTAGTTAGAAAATTGTCCAAGTTGACCATGCATGTAAAGGCACAAGAGTATAAATAGAAAAAGAATTGTGAATGTGGATATCATCTAGAGTGGGAGATCATAGATTATAGTATGAGAATTGAGAGTTTGAGGCTCAAGTGAATTGTTGTATGTTTTGAATCTGTGATTGATCACATAGAAATAATATGAGAAAAAGAAGGTTGATATGAAATACTGTTATTTTTTGTCTCTTTTTGTCTTTCTATTTATATGAATCCAATGGTGAATCTATGCATCATGAATATATGATGTGATGTTTCTTGCTTATTAATAATGTCATCTTTTTAGATCTGTTTGCGCAACAACATTGCTATTCCTGTTATGATTGAATGATGCAATGGATATCTTTGTTAATGGTGAAGTAACTGGTCATATCTAGTAAATAAGTTGATGAGTTATCAATTCCCATAGTCCTATTCTATTCTATGAAAACTTGCTTCCATCATCCCTCCCTTGAATATCTTAGGTGAGACTTCATCCTCTTCGCAGGTGTTGTCAGACGACATAAAACTTGTCTGGGCCAGTGCTCAAGGAGATCACGATGAGTTGAGAGTCGATAGAGTGGGAACCCCTATAAACTGGGTTTTGTTGGTTGAGTTTGTGCTAACAAATGGTTCCATTGTTGAGACCTTAGTGTGACTGAGAGGAGGATATGTGGCATCCGACGTTACTGAAAATTCAAGATTGGTTTGATCAGAAGCTATGAGAATTTGTTGAAGTAGAAAATCAAAACCCTTGACTAATGATGGAAAATTGGTTGGTGAGATACATACACAACGATCCTCATGAGTATTTTTATGTGAGTTTCCCATCATGCTGTATGAGTGGTTGGCATGGTTCACTTACAATAAGACAAATTTCCTAGTAGGAGAGACAACATCCTGGAACCCTGAATTGATCTAGGAGCTACAAGAAACTAACAACAAAGCATTGCAAGTTGTTGAGGTCTGGATGGATAGTATCCTAGAAGGATATATCACTGAATTCGTAGTCAACACTAACAAATTCCTATAGCGAAGAGGAAAGGGATTTTTTCAACAGACCGAGAGGTAGGTTCTTATTATCTCTACAACTGTCAATTAAGATGCTTGTTTGTGAAAAGAGTATACTAAAGATGCACCTAGAGTAGTAGAACTATGGTGTGCGAAGGAGGTGGATACCGTGACAAAAGGGGTAAGATGAATGGGAAGATAAGGGGTAGATGGGTGCAAGTTTCAACGAGACTATGAGTGAAGCCAAGGAATACCTGCTGCGATCGAAACACAAGGACGCAAAGGAATACCACACAAGAAAAAGTGAACCTACAGTGACAAAGAGGACGACCAGAACTAGAAAACTCCCAGAATGGTAGTAAGATCCAACCACAATAGCAAGGTACCCACCCCTCCACGCACTACTCCACATTCTCAAAGAAACACAAATTCCACGTCAACTTGCCCGATGTGCCAGTGCCATTCTGGTAGTATATCAACATCTATAGGGAGAAGGCCTAGGATGGTGGGAGACGATACAAAGTTACCTTTTTTTCCATGGAAACAAGACTGACGATCCTAATCAGTATTGGTTCCTATGTGAGGTAGTGTTGACTGTTATATAGGCCATGAATGATGACGTTAAGAAAGGCCAATTGGAGACTACTCTGTGAGGTTGTGTGCTAGATTGGTATATGAAATTTATACAAGTTCCTATGGGGAATATTGCAAAAAAACTGGATGAATTCAAGAGAGTATTGATTGAATAATTCCAAAAACCAAAGTCTAAATCACAATATATTATTGAGTTGAAAGAGATTAAGCAATTTTCCAATGAAAATGTTTGGGACTTTGACCAGATATTTAAAAAATTGATGGTGAGATTTAGTTTTGATATGAGCTATGTTTAGCACAAATAATGGTTCATTATAGCGCTAGTGCATCATATTCGTCAACCACTGGTGCAGCGGAAGATCGTGACCTAGAGCAAGGCCCTAGAGATCACCATAAAGTTAGAAGCTTCACCCATTGAAGAGAGTGTAGCTAGTATGAACCAAATTCAAGTGCATTTGGAAAACTTGAAAATTCATTTGCAAGACATTAAGAAGGGGAAAGAAAATTGTGAAGATTGTTTCTGCACTCGTTGTCACGCATATGGATACACTAAAGATTCTTGCCCTGAATTCAGAAATTATATGTGATCTGGGGCGTTGAACCCACTGATTTGTGGTATTGTACCATGATGTCACATATGTCAAGTATATGGGAATGAACATGAAGAATCTAGCTATATGCAGAAGATGGTCACGAAGCCAGTGAGCTTATACTACACTTTTTGTCGCTCGGTCGGACATGAAGATAAAGTATGTTGTGCTTATGAACTTATCCAGGAAAGGATGTATGAATCATACTATGTGAAGGGAAAAGATCATTATGTAGTACAACAATCACAACCACAACCACAGGTGGTGCAACTACCACCTCAATCATAGTACACACCACCACCACAGATGTAGTTTATTTCATCACAGCTGCAACAAGAGTTTGCACCACAACCACAATTTTCATCGCGACTGTAGCATAATAAGATGTTGATGGATTCACTGCAATGGAATTATTTTCAACCAACACACTTTGTTCAGCATCAGCTAAATCCCCCTCCATAGCAATTGGCTCAACCGTAGTACTAGGAGTAAGGAGGATTCTGAGGAAGATGAGGAGGATTTGGAAGAGGAGGAGAACGAGGTCACGGACTTGTCTAGTGTTACAATTGTGGGGAATTTGGACATTACCAAAGTGATTAAACACACTTGCACTGTTCATGTACATATTGTATCATGATTGATCATACCATTGAGAACTTCCCACAGCTAATCGCAAGATGGAAGAACAGGAATGTTCCTTAGTTGTAGAATCAGAACCAGTTCCATGATCAAAATCAGATACACAACCAAAATCAGTTACAGAACTAGGCTCAAAATCAAGTTCCACTGTAGAACTAGACTATGAGATCAACCCATGAACCCACCGGTGAACTACAATCCACCACTAAAATAGAATCCATCGATGAAATAGAATCAACAGTCGACGGTCGTGACAATCTCAGGAGAATCCAGAATTGAGGATGTCGATGTCTCTATTGTCACCCGCGGAGGTGCGACGACCGATGAGGATGGGCCTTGACCATAGATTCAATTGGTTAGGAAGAAGAAGGTGCAGTTTGATATCACAACTGAATAAGATACATTCTTCAAATCTTGGTATGCAATCGAAGGAAATTCTGGTAAGTCACCTGTCTATGAAATGCCCTCTGCTTTTGATTCTTCATTAGAGGTAGGACCATCACGGGAGCATGGTACCTTGCAGCACTTCTTTGAGAGTTACTTGTCGTTGGTAAGAGATCTTGGTGCTCTGGACGAGATTGAAATTTTTTTGCACCACCCAGATAAGGAGCGGAAGGACTCCATGGTGAAATCTTTACATAATAAAAAGATGGGAAAAGAGACGCACATGAACATCCATATGGGGGACTATGAAGTATATTCGGTCATTTTGGATCTGGGCTCAAATGTGAATATTCTGACAAAGTAGACATGGAAAAACATGGGGAGGATGACATTGGGTTGGTCCCCTATATAGTTGTGATTGGATAATCAAGATAAAGTACAACCAATTAGGCATGTGTCGAACTTGGTTGTGGATGTTGAAGGTATGAAAACCTATGCTGATTTTGACGTAATTGAAGTTGTTGATGGTGGAGGTTCCTATCTCTAATTGTTGGGGATCGGATGGGCGAATGATAGTATGGAAATGATTAAATTTAAGAAGAGGATGATGAAATTTGAGAATCAAGACATCAGAGTCATCTCTCCTATGGATCCAAATGAAGGAAAGAGATATATTGAACTAGTGAAAGATGAAGTTGTCAGAGGATGGAATCATGCCTACAACATTTCCAAAGATTACATCCACCCAACTATTTATGGAGAACTTGGTTGGTGCAGTGCTAGCTCTACGTCTTCTGATTCTGATGATGTGTTAGAGAACTGGAAAAACCACATGCATGAGGTATCATTCAGGAAATGTGGTTTGGTCACATAGTTGTTTTGCCATGTCGTGACTAAGATTGTTGAATTACCAATTTACGAAGGGATACCTGAGTTGTCTGCATTCTTAATGGAGTTTGAAGAAAAGGTGTCAGAACCACATCAACTATTGGAACTGGAGGAAGCACTGAAGGCTACTCCAGCACAATGGTGGGAAACTCATAAACATACAATTATTGGATGGGCGCAGTGTCGATGGTTGATGAAAATTAGCTTTGGTGACACGGAAGTGTATCACATTGGGAAGTATGATGGGTAGAATGACCCTAGTAGCCATTTGATGGAATTCCAAACATTGTGGGCATAGCGACCAAAGGACGAATAGGTCCCTACCTTTATTAACACCTTGGAAAAAATGCCAAGGTCATGGTATATATCAGTAGAGTTGCACATAGAAATAACCACTTGGGAGGATCTGAAGGTTTTCTTTGCTCATACATTTAGTTTTGTAGATGCTAATCCTGATGTCAACAATAAACTTCAAATCATCCAGGATGTGGTATTGAAAGTAGTGTCGGTTGCATATGTAGTGGACACACATGCACATTTCCACATGCAGTTGATGATGGAATGTTATAATGTGTCTGGCAAACCTTAGGATGTCGATGAGCTATGGAATATCAATATTCCTGAGACAGAAGGGAGTAGGGATGTTGTAGCACCAGATATTTTGATATATCCCATGAATAAGCTGCTAAAGATCAGAAAAGTTAACATTGGGATGGAGGAGAACCCAAAATTTTCAAGTGTTGGGGACTACTAGGATGAGGAGACTTGGAAAAGATCACAGATCTACTACATGAATTTCAATATCTATTTCCAACCAAATTCTCTGAGATGAAAGGAATACTGGTGATCTAGGAGAGATGAAAATTCCATTAAAGATCAATGCAAAACCAGTAAGACATACCATATCACTTGAATCCACGATACAAGGAAAGGGTTAAAGCTGAGTTATATAGGATGTTGGATGCTAGAATCATTGAGCTAGTGGAAGAATCAGAATGGATCAGTCCTATGGTGGTCCAAGAAAAAAAAATTGGTGAAGTATGAATCTGTTTCGACCTCAAAAAATTGAATGATGCCTGTATGCATGACCTGTTTCCAACACCATTCACAGATTAAGTCCTTGGAGTAGGTGGTCAGGAGATGTACTCTTTTACATATGGATTTTATGGATACCACCAGATAAGAATCGCAAAAGAATATTGACATAAAACAACATTTGTCACTGAATGGGGATGTTTCCAATACACAGTGATGCCTTTTAGGTTGAAGAATGCACTTGCAATATTTTCCTGGGTTGTTATTGTCGCATTCAAAGATTTCATTCAGAAGTTTGTACAAGTTTATACGAATGATTGCACTATGTATGGTCTCATTATGGATCACCTAGAAAACCTGAGACTGATGCTGGAAATATCTCGACAACATCAGATCATGTTGAACTCCAAAAAGTGTATTTTCTGTGCACCATTTGGGATGTTTTTGGGTCACATTATTTGCAAGCAAGGATTTTTTGTTGACCTCGTGAAGATAGCGCTCATTTTGACCTTGCCACTTCCTACTAATGTGAATATGCTTAGGGCGACACTGTGGCGCACTAGGTATTATTGCAAATTCATCAGAGGATATGCTGCAATTACTGCCCCTATCGAGAAACTATTGAAGAAAGATGTCGCATTCGTATGGAGTCCAGAATGTCAAGGAGCTTTGACACCCTAAAGGCCAAGATAGATTCCACTCCAATAATTGTGTTCCTAGACCGGGACGAGGAATTCTATGTCGATGTTGATGCATCATCTATCGTGCTAGGAGTATTTCTTGTGCAACCAAGAGAAGGAGATGTTGATCACCTGATCACTTTTTCTAGTCAAAAGTTGCCATTTGCTGAGAAGAACTATACGACCATAGAGAGAGAAGGTTTGGTGATGGTTTATGCACTACAAAAATTTAGGAATTATCTCTTAGGTGGGAATTTTAAGATGTTTATTGACCATTCAACTTTGAAGTACCTGGCCAATAATCCTATGTTGGGGGGTAAGATATGTCATTGGTTACTTCTTTTTCAGGAGTTTGATTTTTAAATAATTGTGAAGCCGTGTTGCTTGAATGTTGGCCCCAACCATCTGTCTGGGATTAAGACATGTGAAGAACAAGAAAACATTAACAAGGGACTTTCGAATCTACAACTATTTGAATCGACATAATGGATGATTATTGTAACCAAATAATCCAGTTCTTAGCGATCGGAGTCGTGCCGAAATATTTTTCAACAAGCCAGAAGAAGCAGTTGGTAGTCAAGGCCTCATATTTTCAGTTGATTGCTGGGAAGTTATACAAACTTGGCTCACATGAGATTTTGCAACATTGTGTCCTACCACATGAACAAGGCCAAGTTTTAGAATAAGCACATGTAGGTGTCACTGGTGGACACTACAGAGGACAAGCTACTATGAGAAAGGTGATTTACGTAGGGCTTTGGTGGTCCACCTTATAGAATGATGCAATAGATTATGCATGGAGCTACGATGTATGTCAATGCACTGGAAAACCATCGCTGAGGGATGAGATGCCGCAGGTACCACAAATAACCTTGCAGCCGTTTGATAAATGGGATGTGGATTTTGTGAGTCCAATCAACCCACCTGGGAAGATAACTAGTGTGTGATACATAATCACAGCAACAGACTACTTGACAAGGTCGGAAGAGGCCGCACCTATTGTGGATTGCACTATTTCGACAACAACATTATTTCTATTTGACAACATTGTGACGTGGTTTTGATGTCCAAGGATATTGATGAGCGACCAATGCAGCCACTTCATCAACTGCACAGTAAGCATGCTGAAAGAATAATTGCAAATACAACACAAGGAAAGTACACCATATCCATTAGAAGAAATTTGAGGTCTATAATGGGCCTCCTAAGGAAAATAATAAAATAATATTTATTAGTTTTGGAGGAAGAAATAAAAAAAACTATTTTTGTGCTCGTATTTTAAACATATTTGGTTTTGGTTTTACTAAAATTTTGAATGAAAGGGTTCGTTGGATGCAGAATTAAATTCCACATCCAACGAGTACCCACACTGCATACTTTTGACGTACCCCCCTACCCCAAAAATAAGAAATACTTGAAAAAACGTGATGATGAGATCATCATCATGTTTTTTCAAGTATTTCTTATTTTTATGGTAGTGGGGTACGTCAAAAGTATGCAGTGTGGGTACTCGTTGGATGCGGAATTTAACTCCATATCCAACTAGCCCTCCTGATTGAAATTTGAGTAAAACCACAAGGATATATGTTGAAAATACGAACAAAAAAGTAGTTTTCTTTATGACAAATATTTCAAGTCAACCATTATGGTTGACTCATTTTATTGAAATTCTATTGGTTCTTGAATTCCAACTCACAAGAATTTATTGTTGGTTCATTTTCTTATAAGGCCCATTTTAGACCCCAAATTTCCTCTATTGAAATGGAACAGTAGAAGCTTTCAACAAGATATTGGAGTATGTGCTTACAAAGGTATGTAATGCTAACCACGATGACTAGGACTTGGAGGTTCTTGCAATACTATGTGAAAATCGCACCACTTACAAGAGACTGACAAGGAAAACACCATTCAAATTGGTATATGGGAAAGAGGCAGTCATTCCTATGGAATATATTGTTCCTAGTTTATGTATCACAGATGCAACAAGAATGGATGATAAAGCAGCGCTAGAGGCATGCACAACACAGTTACTAAAGCTTGAAGAGGATCGCTTTATAGCAAGTTTCCATCAGTGTGTTGAGAAGGATCACCACATAAAGAAACAACAGGTTCAGCAAGGAGATTTGGTACTGTTGTACAACAGTAAATTCATGAAGCATCCAAGTAAGTTACATATGCATTGGTTAGGTCCATATCTTGTCAATTCTATTACGTATTGAGGCACAGTTCAACTACAACAGTTAAATGGAATAATACTACCAAAGATGGTGAATGGTTGTCGACTGAAGCCTTATAGGATAGGGCCAGAACCGTGCAATTCTTAATGCACCACGCAACAAAATAAAAAATTATAGAGGGTCATGGGTGAAAGGATGAAACACCAAGAATAGGTTGCGAAAGAATATGAGTTAGTAGCTCAAGTAGGATTGCAAGCAAACATCAAATCAATAATAAATAAATAGACTTCATGTAGGTAAACAACAATGCTTTTTAGAAGTGACGTGTAATGATAGCGGATCCAACCAGTGCGTTCATAGAATCGGCGGTCTATTCGGGTAGTTAATGAATGATTTATTCATAATGATAGAATTGATGTGATAATGATGACATCTGAGTTGAGATGGCACTATAAGAGGAATCTTGCTAGGGTTAGAGGACACCATTGGATGGAGTTGAATGATGTTAATTTATAGCAATTGCCAAGTGGTCGAGAGGGTCGTTAAGGAAAGCTAAGAAAAATAAGGAAGTTGCTCAAACCGAAAAGATTCTAAGCTTCGTAAGTCGAGAGGAGAATTATTATGCTATGCAGAACAACCGAGACACCATTGAAATTTCGAGTGAGTGATATTTACCACTCATACTGGTTGCAATTGAAGAAAAAGTTGCAAGTATGTGGTATAACTCGTCAAAGAAGAAGAAAGTGCAAAATCCCATCTCTCCAGTATGACAGACGAGACGAACCAGAACGACCACAAGGGTATATGGAGAGGATATACCATATATGGAGCCGTCAAGCCCTGAAGTTATGGATTATACCGATAGAGCAGGGGTTCCTGTCAAGGACACCCTTGGCTACATCTAGCCTAGTCAGTATAGGTCATAGGCCGGGACACCCATGAAGAATCAGAGATGGACCAGAATTCTTTCCCCATTTGACAAAGTCTATAGGAAAAGTGGGTGGGATCGAGTTCCGGGAGTCCGAGATGAGCGTGAATGCAAGCTATGACAAGTTTTTTGGAGCTGAAATGGTTTTCCATGTGGCACTTGGGCTTCAAAATTTGCAGCTACAAACTATTTCCTTAGACACCAACAAACTGTCCACCTAGAGGCAGGTATCCATGCAGCAAGTGGCCAACCTGGAATTGGCAGAGAGACATAAGAGTATTAGCGACCAATATTTGTGGTCAAAGGAGCAAGTAGATGCTGTGCAAAAAGAGGTTGAATAATTGGGTTGAACTAAGAATAAATTGACCAAGGATAAGGAACATGAGATACAAGCCTCGAAGAAGGAACCCGAGGAGCTGCAGCAGCGAGTTCCCAGTGCAAGGAAAAGGAAGCAGCAACGCAATTCATTGTACGATAAGTTCCAGGAGAGTGGAGCAGAGCTATCAATAAGAAGCAGTTTTGGCACTTCAAGCCACACAAGATGGAAAGAAAAATATTGATGCGAACATGGTTGAGAACCCTTTCAACCATGATCTACTTGCACACCAGGCGATGAAGGAATGAGCATGGCTTGAGGTAGAGTCACAAGATTGTGTTGGGGTCCTGTTGGCAGGGGTTTTGGGATAAGTCATTTGTGCGGAACCATGAGTGGTGTGAAAGGTCCAAAGACACCACACAAGGAAAATATAGCACACAAAGTGGAAGATAGACTATTTTTGAATATTTTGTGTCACTTTTTTTACTTTTTGACCATGTTTTGTGAATATTGGTCATTACTTGGTGGAGTCGGTTAAGAATTATCTAGAACATTATCCAAGTGGACCATGAATGTAAAGGTGCAAGCTTATAAATAGAAGAAGCATTGTAAATGTGGATATCATCTGAGAGGGAGATCATAGATCGTAGTATGAGAATTGATAGTTTGAGGATCAAGGGAATTGTTGTTTGTTTTGAAGATGTGATTGATTGCGTAGAAATAATATGAGAAAAAGGAGGTTGATCTAAACTACTGTTATCTTTTTCTCTCTTTCTCTCTTTCTGTTTCTATGAATCCGATGGTGAATCTGTGCAACATGAATCTATGATCCGATGTTTCTTGCTTATGAATAATGTTATCTTTTTATATTTGTTTGCGCAATAGCATGGCTATTCCTGTTATGATTGAATGATGCAATGAATATCTTTGTTAATGGTGAAGTAACTGGTAAGAACTGGTAAATAATTTAATGAATTGATGATTCCCATAGTCCTCTTATATTATGTAGAAACTTGGTTCTGTCATCCCTCCCTCGAACATCTCGAGTGAGACTTCATCCTCTTCACGAGTGTTTCCCGACTGGGTAAAACCTGTTTGGGCCAGTTCTCAAGGAGATCGCGGCGAGTTGAGTGTCGACAGAGTGGGAACTCCTGTTGACTGGGTTTTGTTGGTTGATTTTTCACCAACAAATGTTATTCAAGGTGCAAAAAAAATATGGAGCTTCGGAAGGAGGTAAGAGACCAAGGACCTATTCCAACTACATGGCCTTTATTTGTAATTGTGTTGATGCACAACCTACTTGTTTTGATGAATCTACAAATAAGAAGGAGTGGATGCATGAAATTATCAAAGAATACAAGTATATAATAGTGAATGATGTTTGGGATGTAGTACCAAGACCATGAGAGAAGTCAGTTTTGTCCTCAAAGTGGATATTCAAGAAAAAAAATTCTATAGATCGAATTATTGAGAATTATAAGGAAAGATTTGTAGCTTAAGGATTCTGACAAAAATAAGGAATTGATTATGAAGACACTTTTGCACCGGTATCAAGATATACCTCAATAACAAATATCATTTCCTTGGATTAAATGGAAGCTACATTATGTGTATGTAAGGACAACTTATGTAAATTGTGTGATAGAATAAGAGGTATACATTGAACAAACTCCAAGTTTTGAAACCCATGCATGATAGGAAAACACATGTATGTATATTGAATAAAGAATTATATGGGTTGAGGCAAGGACCCAAAGAATGTTATGAAAGGATTTATGGATTTATGATGAGGTTGGACTTTACCAAGAGTGAAGAAGATTCCAACCGTTACTATAAGGTTTTCGATGAGGGTCTTATGATTCTATTACTATATGTTGATGATATATTCCTAACATGTGAAGAGAATATTATTGATGAATGTAAGAATAAGCCTTATACTAATTTCAAAATGAAAGTTCCTGGTTGATGCACTATTTTGAGGTTCTTGAAGTATAACAGTTCCTAGATAATATTTTTCTAAATAAATCAAAATATGTTGTTGATATCCTAAAGAGATTTGGATGTTGGATTGTAAGGAAATGAACATTTTGATGGTGACCAACTGGAACCTCCTGAATGCTGACTCTTTAGATACAATATATGTTACATTATACCATTAGATTATTAGCTCACTCATGTATCTGACAAGTATGAGACCAAATATATGTTTTGTTGTAAACACATTGAGTGAATATATGGTGGATACCCGACATGTTCACTTACTTGCAACAAAACATGTGATGAGGTACCTTATGGATACATTAAATTTTTGCCTCAGTTACGTATTTGATAGTGATATCATACTACATGGTTATATAGATTGAAATTGGGTTGGGAGAAATAATGAAAGGAAGAGTACCTCATGATGTTGTTTCAGTTTGGGATCATATATGATCTCATGGCTTAGAAAAAATAAGACTTGTGTTTGTTCTCAGTACAATAGAGGATGAATACATTGGTACATGTTCATCCTATAGCAAAGCATTTTGGCTCTGCAAGATGTAGACGGGATTGTTTGATACAAATATGGATGTGAGCAAAACCTACTGTGATAATCAGATTTGCATCAAGCTGATCGAGAACCCGATGTTCACACAAATAAAAAAGAATAGAGATAAAGTACCACTACATGAAGGATATGGTGCAGAAGGGATTTGTAAAGATCCACTATTTTCCTAGAGAGGAACAAGTTGTTGATGTATTAACTAATCCTATGTCTTGTGTAATGTTTGAATATTTTTGAGACAATATTAGTGTATTCTAAAAGGACCTCCCTTGAAAGAGGGAGTGATGATGATGATGTGTGTAACACCCTGGTTTTGACCCCATTTTCATTAAATGTATATGATGTAAATATTGTAATTAATCGTGGTGTAGAGCTAAAGGAAAAAGGCCCACCATTGATTTAGCGTTTTATGTTTCAGCGATTAAAATCGATGCCGATGGTATTTTGTGCTAGCCATGAACAATATGTTTGAGACATCATGTAAAAATGCAAATTAAAAACCCATAACCAGCTATGTCAATGCAACAAATAATGAGATGAGGGCATGATTTCCTAAGGATAAGGGGGGGGGGTGTTTAACCTTGAACCATTGGGGAAAATCCACGTGTCAGACGAAAACACCAAAAAATGTATGCCCATTCCCTCATGCATTCCATTTTCATCTTCCATCACATTTTGGGGAGCAAATAGATGTGTTTTGATCATCCATCCTTCATTCATGTGGAGCTCTCAGGAAGCTGAACTGTCCCGAGTGTATATCATTCATGTTTTCAGTTTTTCCTATTTGTGCATGCCCAATCCATCATCTGAATCTCACCAAAACATGATGGTCCATTCTGATCATTCTCTATTCCATTTTTTTCATGCATGCTATGCGTTCGTCCTGCTTGTAGAACCATGTTTTGTTCTGAGTTGTTCACTTGTTGTTACCATCCTCATCCATGTAAAGGTTTAGGGTCTCTTTTCTTTGCTGAAAGAATGTGTAGTGGAGATCACTCGAATTTATGAGAAAGAGTGGTCATCTGTGGTTTCCCTAGTGTTGTTTTGCAATGGTCTCCTCTGTCATAGAGTGTGTGGAAGCATGTTTTTCTATGTTGACATTGTGGTTTTTGTGTTGTGCATCCTGGTTTTGGTCTGAACTATATACAAGACTTATGAGTGGAAGAGATGTAGAATGTGCTTGATAAGCCTAGTGTGGTACCTCACAATAAGATAAGAGTGGCTAGTGAATCTTCTATGCACATATTGAAGAGCACTTGAAGGGAAGGTGTAACCCGAGGGACTGTGGAGCAGAGAAGGGGACACTTCCTTATGTTGGGTGTGTAGGAAGCATGGATGTCAGGTCATATAGGTCTTGTGAAGGTGTCTTTAGCTCTGTGGATGACCTCACTAGCTTAGTAGTTCTTCCTGTCCATTGCCTTAGAATCCTGATAAACCCAACTTGAAGGATGAATTTGCTAATAGCCTGATAAACCCATATCTTGGCTTCACTGTGTCTTGTTGTGTTTAGCCTTGTGAGTAATCCTTGGATAGAGAGTCTAATAAACCCATTTGTTAGTTGACTTTCCTGGTCCTTATGTAAATGTTGTCTTGACTGATTGTAGTTTGATAAACCCAGCAGTATACTGTCTTGTTCGTTTGTAGCTTGATAAACCCAACTTTGTTGGCTTGACTGAGCTTTGTTGTATCTTTGGCTATGTGTGAGCCTGCTAGTGTTCCTTATTCCTTGTGTGAATCATGCCCACCTTGGGGGTGGAAGTGCTGCTGAGAGATTAATGAGTGCACTAGCCTATGGCTGGGTGGAACATTGCAGTGACGTAGCTAGTTGCAGGACAAACGTCTTTCAAGATAAGTATTTCTTGTGTGTAATCTATGCAATTGTATCTTGATTAATGAATTGCGATGAACATGTTGAATGCTTTGATGAATGTATTTAATTTTGCTATATATTGCATGTTAAGAAATATGTGTGTGTGTTTTTAGATTTAATGCATTCTATATTACATTTAGGGGCTTAGATTGACGAATTAGTGATGGCCTGAATGAACAAATTTTCCCAAGACTCATGTTAACAAGTTTAATTTCCTTCTGCAAGTCTCCTTTGTGCAACTTGAAAGATGCGGAATGCAGGACGTAGGATGTGGAAATGTTCTTCTATAAATTCTATTCCCCGCATATTTCCTTCCACAACTCTCCTTTTCGCAACTTGCATGATGCGGGATGCGAGATGCAGCTTCGCAGATCTCTATTTCCGCAATTTTCCTTTCCGCATGCAAAATGCGAGATGCGGGATGCCGTATCACAATTTCGATATTTCCCCGATTCCGCAAATTCAATATTTCCACACCATTGATTCTTACGGGTTGATTCTCAGCCATTGATCTATATCCAAATGCAGAACAAATGATGACCATCAATTTTTGTCGCGATCTTTCTCCACTATTTGATCTCCTCTAAGATATTTGTTCGTAGATCGTCGAAATGATCACTGACAGGATCAATTTCTCTGTTGTTGGGAAGTTGGAGAATTTATTCACATACTTGAATAGAGTGAATGTAGTATGAGTTCATGCCTCTATAGATCTCTAAAAAATTGGGACTCCATCAAAACACATATAAAATTCAATGAACTTCGAGCTGGATGCTCCTACAACAATTAGAGTGAGCAATTATGGTCACGTTCTCTCTCTAGTGGATGGGAGGGGATGTGACAGTGTGGTATCATAGCAAAGGTCACAACACTAGGTCCTAAATGGGCCAAGTTGAACAGATAAAAATAGGAAAGAACACCCAAGTTGTAATTTGACAGCGCTGCTAGTTGCAACATTGGTATAAATGTGCCAAGGAAATTGGTTGCATAAAGAAAACTACAGCAAGAAAGAGTGTTATTTAGCAGAATCTATAAACTTATCCAACCCGATGAAAGGAAAGTTGGTCATTCATGCTTGCAAGAAGCAATTGGTAAGTAATTGTTTGAATTTCTAAGATTGACTAACACATTTTCCAGAGTCATAGTGCAGATTGAAGAGTTGATCTTGGTTCGACCAAGCAGGTCAAAGAAAATCAACGCCAAGAAAGTTAATAGCATGGATGATGCACAGGATCCATGTGGACATAGGAAAGATGCTATGGGGGTGAATCCAAGAGACCCACAAGAGGGAAGGAAGCCACTCCAATGCTGGAGATGTGGAGGAACCCATTTGCATCGGATTTGTCCAGATGGGGAAGGGTACGTAAGGCCAGCTTACAATATCCAAGGTCATGGAAATGGAGCTATTGGGAATAGGGAACAAGAGAGTTCCTCAGATGTTGTAGCTACCATAAGAAGCCGAAAGGTAGAGTTGCATGGTTCTAAGGAAGAAAATAAAAGGCTGGTAAAGGATTTGGTAGAACAAAACCAGATGACTTTATTCATGCTATAGATTTTGGAAGACCTCCAAAGGCATATAAACTCCTGGCATCATTTAACATAAGTAGAAGGGAGTAGAAGAAATTCCCATAACAAAAATGTGAAGCTTAACCCAAGGAAGAAAGGTTTTAAACCTTCTCACCTTGTGAAGTAGCAAAGGAAGCCATTAGAAGCTGAGATTGATCCAGCGAGAGTGATGAGCAAAAAGCCCAAGAAACCACTAAAATGTTGGGGATGTGAAGGAACCCATCTGCGTAAGAATTTTCCACTTGAGAATGGGAATGAAGGTCAAGTCCCCAACACCCAAGAAGCTGAAACTGTGGGTCAGAAAGTAGGGATCATTCTTAAAATTTGTGCAGTGTTAGAAGACCACTAGGAAGGTCCTAACTCAACTACAGTGGAATTTAAGGGTGTGATTGCTGAACAGACTGTTTTTGTTTTGATCGACCCTAGATCAACTCACGAATATATCACCCCTAGAATTGTTGACCTATGCACCTTGAAGAAGTCAGAGCATACAATATAATGTTTAGTCCAACTAGCCACTGGAACCAAGAAGAAGGTCAGTGAGGTGGTAAGGAAAAGTCCATTTGTCATGGATGGGTTAGTAACTTGTGCATATCTAAATGTTCTGCCTCTTGGATCCTATGATATACTTATTGGAATGGATTGGTCAGAACCAAATAGAAAAAGGATTGATTGTTACAACAATACCTTTGAAGTGCTTGGAGGAAAAGGAAACCTAAGGGTTGTGAAGGGATTTCCAAAAAGTGATCTCTTGAAGGCAATCTTCAGCAATAAAGATGAATAAGTTCTGTGGGAAATGTTGCAGAGTGTATGTAGCTCGGGTTTTGGAGGCAACAAAGAATGATACTCCTAGGATGGAGGGATTGCATGTGTTGCAGGAATTCAGGGATGTTTTTCCTGATGAATTTCCAGAGCTTCCTCCAAATAGGGTTGTTGATATCACAATCGAAATTGTGCTAGGAGATGCACCAATGTCAAAGACACCCTATAAGATGAGTACACCAGACTTGCTAGAGTTGATAATGCAGCTGCAAGAGTTGTGCGAAAGGAGGTATCTCAGGTCGAGTATGTTTGGTTTGACAAAGAGAAAGATGATACACTCTGGTGGTGTATTGGTTACAGGAAGTTGAAGAAGGTCACTATGAATAAAAAGTATCCTTTGCTAGGATTGATGACCTTTTGATCAAATGACAAGATCAAAGGTGTTTTCCAAAATTGACTTAAGGTCTGGTTACCAGCAAGTAAGGATCAAGGATGAAAATTCTCATAAGACAACCTTCAGAGAAAGGTATGGATATTATGATGTTGTAGTGGTATCATTTGGCTTCAAAAATGCACTAGCTACATCTATGTGCCTAATGAATAATGTTTTTTGTAAGTATCTGGACATGTTTGTTCTTGTTTTCCTTGATGGCATTCTTATTTATTTAGAATGAGGAAGAACATTTGGGGATAGCTTTGAAATTAATCAGGAAGCATAAGTTGTATGAAGTTTTGAGAAAATGTGACTACTATGAAGATATAAATCATAATTTGGGTCACATTATCTTAGATAAAGGAATATCTGGAGACCCTAAAAAGATTGAGGCCATGATGAGTTGGCCTGCTCCAAGAAAGTTAACAGATGTAAGATATTTTCTGGGACTTGCAGCGTATTACAAGAGCCTCGCTAAAGAAGATTCTGCAAGTAAAGTGAAGCCCATGTATAGGCTGAGGAAGCATGCATGTTAACTTGTAGTTCCATGAGGTAATGGCCATTGTGTGTAGGGGCATACACACAAGGACTTCCTTAAGAATCGGGTAGAATGACTTGAGCAAAGAAGCATGGTTGTGCCCAAAGAAACCCAGGGCAGGAAGCTTCCATGTGCCATGAGAAGGATCTCATGGCTGAGAACAGATTTTGAAAATTCAAATTGCAAGTTTTTATATTTATTATGGGAGACTGTGATATCCTGTGATGGTTTTGATTCATGCTAACATTGGATATGCTTGTTTTGCATTACTTTATGTTTGAATTTCCTGTTGCTAACTATGACTATTTGGCTGATTTAAAATTGTGTCAGGATGACATGTTGTACATGGATTTTGGGAACCATGTGTAAGTAGGGGATGAGTGCTCCTGCTTGCAAAACCTAAAAAATATGAGGATGGACTTATGGTTGCATAAATATAATTTTCTATATGAAGCAAAATTGTGAATTTAGAGTTTTATTTTGACTATCAATGTTATTGATCGTTTGATGTTTGGAAAATTATGTATGCATGAAATAGACAGTGAAAATATATGATTAGAATTTTATGATGACATCTCATCTAAACTGCATACTTGTATGTAACGCAGGTGAGATAGTGAAAGTATGCCCTTGGAGTACATAGCATCTTGAAAGGATGTGTTTGGGATACATAACTCCTCAGAAGGATGTACTGGGTGTACATAGCTCCTCGGAAGGATGTACTAGGTGTACATGACTTCTAAGAGGGATTTGTTTGGAATAGGTTTGGAAACCTATGATTGAAATTTTTTTATGATGACATCTCATATGAACTACATGCTTGTATTTAATGCTAGTGATATGAAGAAAATATGTATGAGGTGTGCATGGCTCCTCAGAAGGATGTACTAGGTGTATATAGCTTCTCGAAGGGATGTGTTGGAATAGCTTTGAAAACCTATGATTGAAATTTTATTATGGAATCTGATGTAAACTGCATGTCTGGAAAGGAAGCGCCTGAGCATTGGTAAGCACTTGGAAAAGGTGCTAGGCCTGTACGCTAGAGATGCCATTGAAAACCGAAGGAGGTTTTAGGATCTGAAGTGAGGCTAGAAAGATATCGGTTGGGATATTTTATATAGATAAGTATTTGGTTTACTTATCTAAGAAGATCCGAATCTCCTTTCCACAACTTGCAGATACAAGATGCAGGATGCGGGATGTGGAAACGTTCTTCTATAAATTTTGTTCCTTGCATATTTACTTCCGCAACTCTCCTTTCTGTAACTTGCATGAGGCTCGATGCAGGATGCAGGATGTGGCTTCAAAAATATCTATTTCCACAAATTTCCTTTCCGTAGCGGTCTATTCTACATGCGGGATATGGGATGCAGGATTGCAATTTCCATATTTCCTCGATTCTGCAAACTCAATATTTCTGCACCATTGATTCTTGGGGGTTGATTCTTAGCCGTTGATCCATCTCTAGATGTGGAGCAGATGATGACCATCGATTTCCATCGCGATCTTTCTTCATCGTTCGATCTCCTATGAGGTCTTTCTTCATAGATTGTCAAATTGATCACTGACAGGATCAATTTCTCAGTTGTTGGGAAGTTGAAGAATTTATCTATAGACTTGAATAGAATGAGTGCAATATGATTTCATGCCTCTATAGATCTCTGGAAAATAAGGAATCCATCAAAATACATACAGAATTCAATGAACTTAAAGCTAGACGCTCCTGCAACAATCACAGCGAGCATTTATGGTTGCATTATCTCTCTAGTGGAGAGGAGGGGATGGCACAATGTGGTTTCCTATTACATCAGTGTCATCTTAGTATAGGATTGGTATGTCAACTTGATAAGGATTGGTTGATCCCATTAGGATTGGTAAGGCATGTTTGGTCCTAGGGATATTAGTATGTCTAGATAGGATTATATGGCCCGAAAGGGTTAGTATGCTAGACAAGGATTTTTTGGTCTCGAGGTATATTGGTATGTCTTGGTAGTATTTTTTGGTCTAAAAGGATTAGTAAGCAATACAAGGCCAGTTGGGTCTACCATAGTTCCCATAGTGATGCTACTCCATATGCCCCAACACTCTTTGTTGTTAATAATGATGATGTTGCTACAACATTTTATGTTGATGATGATGATGTCATCCCAACACTATGTGATACTACTGATGTTGATGTTTCTGTAGAACTATGGGTTGTTTATGATGATGTTGTTGTCTTAACATTTTATGTTGATGATGATGATGATGATGTTGTTGTCTTAAAATTTTATGTTGTTGTTGATGATGTTGTTTTATCACTAACATGATAATGATGTTGTTGTTGTTCCAGTGTTTACATACTGATGATGTTTGAGATGATGATAATGATCCACTATTCACATATTGATGATCATACTCATGCTGATGATGATGTTTAATGATGATGATGTTCCATAATGATGATGTTCTATTATGCTGATGTTCCATGATGATGTTTCTTCATGATGCTGATTCTCCATGATGATGATGTTCAATGTTGATGATGTTTCATGATGATGACACTCTGTGATGATAATGTTCCATGATGATGATGTTCCATAATGATGATTCTCTATGATGATGGTTCATGATGTTGTTGCTACAAAACTTCATATGACATATAGATCCACCATTCAAGTATATAGATGTTGTTGTTGATGATGATATAAAATACCTTCCTTGTTAAGAGGGAGTGTTGAAATAATGTAAGTTTGGAAGATATTATATTGTACATTTCTTATATTATTTTTATTCCTCACTTCGAAGATGTTTTTCCTTTGATTAGGGATATCATTGATGTAATTTGTCAGGTAAATTATCTAGGTAAAACCTCCATTGTAAGTCGGGTTAATAGTTCCCACAAAAGAATTGTTAAATATTGTTTTTGTGTCTCCTAAGGAAATTCGACCCTATTGGATGGATGAAATTGTCCCTATTGGGTTATTATACTTCTTAGTTGATGTGTATAAATGGATGAGGCACCCTCTATATTTGGACATACTCACAACTTAATAAATTTTGCTACAGAAAGAAAGAGCAGTCCATCTGGAAGAGACGAAGCAATCCATATTATTATTGGGATCTTACAATGTACTTGGTTGGATTTTATAACGAGGAAGTTTTACTAGGTTTTATTACTCACAAGAATTTTTCTTGGATAAATCTTTGTTTCTTCTTGTGTTATTGTGCTTGTCATTATTTTAGTGATATTCTTGTTATTTGGAATAAAACTTTAAAATATCTAACATCCTGGGGGCACATGGGACTCACAAGGTTTCAGTTGGGAAGTTGATGGTGGTGGAGTAGGTGATTAGAGGAATTTACTTTGGTTGGGTGAAAATGTACATAAAGGATGTCAAACACTCACTAAATGAGGTGAGCAAGGGTGGGGGTGAATTTTTCTACCCATACTTCCTTTGTGCATTCTTTTTTTAGTGCATGTAAACAATGAGGCCACACCATCAAGTAGAAGATAACAAGAAAAGAGAGCCTAATATGAGGAGGTGGTGTGAGCTTATGATTTATGATGGAGAACAGCTAGTGGGATGCTTCTGCATCCAGTAATTGTTTGCACAATGGCATCAAATTTTGATATTGTTTAAGGACTTCCCCTACATAGAAATAGACTACACAACATATCTAGAGCTTCCTCAACCACTGGGTCAGGTTTGGGGTCCTTATGCTATGTACATGTGATTATAGTTGTGTTGCTATTTTTTTTTAACTAGATTATATGGTATCCACTTTGTATATCATGGACATCACTCCACTAATTATGTGGTTTGTGTAAATGTGGGACTGATACCATCAACTATCTATCGCGAGTCGAGTGGGATATTCATTGGGGTAGACGCACCTATGGAGAGGTTCCGACACTGTAGAGACATCGATGAAACACTGGACATGCTATGGACCATGTAGCAAGGATTTCTCCCTACTACAGGGGCAGGAATGGCTCCCTTATGCCTATAGGGCACAAGGGTAGGTTCTTGCTAATAATAAATGCAGAAAAAAAAAATGGAAATAACACAAGCAGAACAGTAAACTAAGCTAAGCTAATCTAAACAACAAGAAGAAGAAAATGGCAAGAACAGTAAACTAAATCTAATGGCAGAAAGAAGAAAACGAAGCTATGGTGAAACCCTCTACAGAAAATGGGTTAAGGTTCCGCCTCCTTAAAACCTACAAATAAACCCTAAGCTACAAGAACTTGCAAAACAATGTTAAATAAAACCTGCAAATGGAATAAGAGTTAGAAAACAAAGCATGTTAAACAACTAAGAAGCAAAAATAGCGCATGGGTATACCTTCTCTTGGGTGGAAATGGACCACCATGCCCTAGCTCATGGGAGAACCTCTCTTAGTTGGGGAGAAATGGCTCAAATGGAAATGGAGATGGAGGGAGTGTGGGTGGCTTGAGAGGCAAATGTGTCTCAAGGAATCCATGAGTAGCATAACAATAAGCAAGGGAGAAGTGTTTTGAGAGGGACCCCCAACCCTCCTTTTATAGCTTTTCCAAGGGGTTTTAGGGTTTTAAGCCCTTGGTCAAGGTTTTAGCCCCTTTCACCTAACTTTAGCCCCTTTTAGGGTTTTAGCCCCTTTTTTAGGGCTTTAGCTCCGAGGGGCTATTTTGGGCTCCTTTTAGCAGTTTTTAGCCCTTTTTCTTCATCCTTAGGGTATTTGGAGGTGTGGGGGTCTATTGGAGGGTCTTATGGAGTGATATGAGGGTTGTGAGATGGTTTCCTTGGGTGGTGTAGGCCATTGAGAGATATGTGGGGGATTTTTGGGTTAACAGATTGCCCCCTGATGTGCGAGGGCAGAAGCTCAACGTATGGCCGATGAACATCATAGGATTTGTTATGTAGAGGTGGTGCTTCTGGGGCTGGGGCATGGTGGCTTTTGGTATTTCTATTAATTTGGTTCCCATCAATGGTTGAGATAAAATAAATGTGTGACATGTATATGGAAAAGATGGGCATCCCCTTGCTCATGACAATGTCAAAATAATCATTTGATCTATGCTCTAAAATACAAGAGCCGATCATGTACAATTGATGTTACAATAATGGTTGCCTCTCATGTGAGGCTGAATACAATACTGATCTGGTACATTGGACCCATGGCATTCTCATTGAATGCTATATCTTCATGACTGATGGTCTGCTGGATCTCGAACATAGCTGTGTGGACTCGCTGGTTGAGAGTCAGAGTCTCTGCGGTACAGGTATGCTGCATCAATCATAAAGGTATATCGAAGCGCCGCTGGGGCTTTTGAATACTATCTCCAATGCAACCCAGAAATCACAAGGGACATAACTTGTTTAGGTCCCTCAAGTGGACTCACCAATGTGCTAGAGTCAGGTGACATCTGGGGTATTCACCCAAGTACTGTGCGGAACAAAGCCTGTACGAATCTGAATGGTGTGATGATGGAGTTGAAGTCGAGCACATGAGAAACAACCATCTCGAGAGGCACTAAGGACTCCTCTCAAGTGGTTCAAGGAACTCATCAATGATGTTAATGAAACCAAGGTACAGGGACCTTTGAGTCTATCCTCTGGAATATGTGTGTTGGCATCGATAGAGGGAGACCTGCCCCTGGTCAAGGCAATGATGTTTCCTTAACCAAAGGTGCGAGGGAGAAAACCGAAAGGTGTGAAGCAATCTGTGGACTGACCCATTGAATTGGTGGGGGGAGGAGAGGGAAGGGAAAGAGCTGAACATATCCAAGGGGAGTAGGAGACTCAAAATTCCTTTGTTTGGAGTATGACAGTAGAGCAGACCAGGAAGCAAATGAAACTGACTCAAGGGAATGGGATCATAGCTGTAATACCAAGAATGTTGCTGCAGATGGGAAATACTTGGAGGAGGTGGACACTTTTGATACTGATGGGATCCAAGGAAGACACATTGCAGAGTACTCTGAACAAAGGAGACCCAATGTGGGGATGTTTCCAAACTGTTTTCTGTGGGGTGGTGTCTAGGGACACCATTGTGGTATGAGATAGTGGATTTTTGGTGAGCCCGAGAAAGTAAATGCTCGATGGTGCTTTCAATTTTAGAGAGTCTGAAAGCACAAAGAAGACTCCAGTGGGGGATCTTTTTCGTTGGTAGTCTCCTATGTCCAAAAAAGGATAAAAGTATACATAGGAGAGCTTGCCCATCCTGTAGGGGATGAGAGACTTCTTTACCGTTGGTAGTCCAATCAGGACGGAAAAGGTTAAACCTATACTGACTGGACGATCATTTAGATACTTTTATGAGCATGAAAAAAACCAAGTTTGCTCAGCAATATTTTCTTAATGAGATGGCTAGAAAAGAGCTTAATGATAACCAGTGGTGAGATTTTTTGTAAAGTGCATCCCCTCTGCCCGAGAAAGAATAAAAGTATGCAAAGGGGAATGGTCTTGGCTTGAGTGTGCCAAGGAGGTCCTTTTCAATTGATGATCTGCATGGTCTGCAAAAGGAGGTAAATGAGATGATGTAGACGCCCTTCCCTATACTTTAGCGAGTGGGAAAGGAAGCAGCTGCGCTCGACTATATTTTTATTGTTTTAAGGAGTCAGAAAAGAACTTAAATGAAACTCCCATGTGGTTAACCGACTGTGGTGGCACGAGCGGTGCCCCATGTCGAGATGGTGGATAGAGGTATAAAGTTCATCCACACAGTATGGACGAAGCAAAATGCTCTCAAACATACCAATACATGCATGGGATTTATCGCGGTAGAGGCTTGCAAGTCGGTGCAACAGAGGCATGCAAACCGAGGTGGCTCTCGGACATAGGTTAGGAGAGCGTGCGTGTGTGATGCGGTGGACGAAATTGTCTACATATGATGTGAGTGAAAGTGCATGGACACTTATATCCCAAATACATGGAAGAAAAAGAAAGGGTCTTGTGGATGATGGTCCAGATGTCCGCATAAGGTTCAGGGAAAAAAGAAAATTATAAATACAAAAATAAAAGTAAAATTACAGTCCTTAATGGGTGGCGGCCTAAAAACTTGCATGAGTTGCATTCAGGAAGTGTGATACAAGTATAGGTCCATAGACACTTGCATCATCATGTCATGGCTCGTAGACCAAGGTGACTTGTGGGAAAATAGTCCCAAAATTGATTAATTAAACATGAGACAATGGTCTCATAAAGGGATAGAAATTTGGGCCCAGAGGTGTGAGAGGTGTCTCAAACTAGTTCGAGGTGACTTTGGATTAGCAGCTAATGGTGTTTCCCCTGACTTGTGATAAAAATGTTGGAAAAAAAAAATACACTATAAGGGACTCATAGTGGTTATATCAGGCATAAAATCTCTTGAGATGGAGCCCATTGCGTGGCTTCTTTAAGAGTTGATCGTTTGAGTCAGCGAATAGGTATGCCCCCTTCCTAAGATGAAGGTCATTGGCAAGGTAGGATGACGAAATATGGTATTTTATGGGAACAACTGATTCCACAGTATGGTTTAAAGGGAATGGGTAAAACCAGAGGCGGTCTTATAGATCTCTCCATCATCACATAAGTGGTGCCGTGATAGATCAGGTGGATCTTCCACAGCCAACGAGATGAAAGGGAAAATGGTGCTAGAGATCATGTAAATGGTATTGGTTGTGGTTTTTGTGGCCTTGCCCCCAGTCTCTATTAGAGGAAGAGGGGTAGGCCTTGAGATGGTAGGAGTCTTTGATGGACCTAGAGGTAGGGTAGGTTGTTCAAGGTACCACACAGGATCTCCGAGTGTGAAATCCTGTAGATTGCAGGTTGCTAAGATAGACTTACTCATGATCTTGGATGGTAGGAAAAGGAAAGGGAAAAGGAAAAGGAAAATAAAAATGTTGATTGGGAATAAACCCCACTGTTTCCATGGTAACTGAGGTTGAGTTTGCAACTGAGGTTGCGGCTACGGATGGAGCTACGGTTGTGGAAACAACGGAAGAGACAGGTCTGATGGAGCATTGTTGAAGGTGGAGACGAGTGGGTCAAATGAACTAGACATCATGTAAATGGACATGGTGTCTGAAGAAGGATGTGGGGGGTGAACTTCTTTGATCAAGGTGATCTCAGACTCAAGGGAATGTTAACAGAGGTCAGCTAGAGCCATTTGAAATTCAGGCAGGTCTTGGCAATGGTGGGAGTAATGTCCATACAAGCCACAAAGAGTGCAAGCATGGTTTGTCCTCAATGCCTTGCTCCTGACTACTGGTACGGTTGGGAGTTCAACCATAGGGATGTTTTTGTTCATATCCATGGCATCTAGATGTGCACAGATCACTGGGATTTCAGGGCAATTCTGAGTTGGATGGCCCTATTGTTCACAAATGACACAACGTGGAACTTGTCATGGTTCTATGGCGGCTTTGGTGTTTTTACCCCTATCCCTTTTGGGTTGGGGTGGTGCAGGTGCGGGTACGGTGGTTGGCTTGTACGGATTGAGTGGAGGGGGAGACTCAACCGCAATAGGTTGTACCATGGTTAACACAACCAAGGGAATTGCTGGTTGAGCTGGTGGATCAAGATACCACACTGGGATCCCCAACGTAAAGTTGGGTTGGCTTAAGGTGGCCATGATCGACTTGCTCATGACACCAGGTGGGGGAAAGAGGAAGGGCATTGTATGGAGTGGAGATGATCCCACATAAATGCTAGCTAGTTGCATGTGAGGGTGAGGTTGTGGTTGCGGATGTGCGTAATGTTGCTGCTGCGGGTGATGTTGCGGATATTGTTGGCATTGTGGCTACGGACGATGTTGTGGTTGTGGTTGGGGCTGCGGCTGCGGTTGTTGTTTAGGTGCAGCGGTGCTTAATGAGACCATGCACAAGTCTGCAGTTTTATTTTGTGTCAGTGGTGGTGACACCAATGGGAAAGGAGCTGTCATGGTGGGATCAGTAAACAACCCAGGGCCCACATTCAATGGTGGGGAAGCTGGTGTGTTTTCAACCATAGTGTTGGTTGCAAGGATGATGTTAGCATGTGTGGGTGCCCCTTGTGGCTCAATGGTGGTGATGGTAGGGATAACATTGGCAAGTTCTATTAACCCTTGTGGATCATGGTAGGTGAGCTAGTTAACTATCACAATATTCCCTTCATGGCAAAACATCATGAGGCGAAAGACAGTTGACGCGACGGCTCGCATGGTGTACATGTAACTCCTTCCGAGGAGGAGGTTGTAGTCCAGTTGATCGTTGACAGCTTCGATGTCAATCAGGACTGTCGTCCTGGCTAACATGATGGGGACATGGGGGAGGATTCCTTGGGCTTTAGTGGGATGTCCATCATAAGCAGGCAGAGTCATGGAGGACGGTTACAGAATTGGTGATCCAAGCTTTTGCCAAACCAAGGTAGACATGATGCACATGGATACCCCCTCATCCACTATGCATCGGTGCACAACCAAATTCTGGATGGACACTGGGATTTGGAAGGTAATAGTGGAGGGCATGCGTGGTTCCCTATTCTTTGTGTCAAAGGTGATCAGCTTGGAGTCGTAGAGGTCTACTACCCCTAGAGCGGCTAGTAAGGTTTTTCGCTGCGTTGGGCACATTTTAAGTACCTTAAGAGGGGACATGGCAGTTGGTGTTTGGGTCAAATCATCCACAATACTATAGCTAACTGCAGCTCTAGCTGTGGCATTATTGGTTATTCTACATATGGGGGGGCACAAGAATGGGGGTAATTGAAGAGGCAGGTTGACTGTCTTAGACATGGATGCTATTGATGAGTTAGCAGGTTCGATGGTGGTACCGTACTGATTCCATATGGTTTACAAGTTGACCTCTTCAGTTGTCATGGCTAGCAGGTAGTGAACACCTGTTTCAACCATGGGGGGTGCCCCCAGAGAGTTGGGATTTTCCTGGGGAGGGGGAGCAGTTGCCACCAATCCTTAGACTGGTAGTGGGTTTCGAAGCACCATGAGGGGAGGTCCTTGTGGTGCCTGGTTAGGTTGGGCTTGATTAGCAATATTGGCAGCTTGCTGGGCCTCATTCTGAATGGCCTACTTAGATCGATCCATGAAGGGAAACTTGAACGTGTAATGCCCATAAACATCACAGAGTGTACATAGATGGTTTGTGCGCAACAGAGCATTGTGTCTTGGTGCATTCTATCGTGGGGGGTTTTGGGCTGGTTGGTTTGCCGTGGCATTGTTGGGAGGGTTCGACTATTGACCACCTCCCTGCAGTTGGTTATTTCCTTGGTTGTAGGGTCGGTTATCCCTAGATTCCCCTTGTTGATTGCTGGGGGTAGGCTGGTTGGGACGGTTTTGCTGTGCAAAAACTTGTCCCAATGGAGTGGGGGTGGGGGTTTGAACTGGTTGCATTGGTGGTGCATAATATATTTGTGGGGGGTGGTGGTGCCACAAATGTGGGCATTTTCCCCATGTACTACTGTGTTGGCCAAGCCATGGCTTGAGCCTACTACGGTGGTGCAGGTTGTGCATAGGAAGTTGTTGCCCTGGATTGAGACATCATTCTAGCATATTTCAGAGCTTGGTTCTAGTAAGCAACACTAGTAGTGTTTCCTGGTTGTGGTGTGATGGCAGGTGGTGTTGGTCGAGGTTGTGGTTGTTGGGAGACTGACCCTATGATGCCATCCGTAGCGTGGAATGCCTCCAGTGCATCGCGGTAGGAGGTACTCGAACGGAAAGCATCTAGAATGACAATGTATAGGAATCCAAACTGAGAGTAGATCAAATCAAATTGTTGAGCCTTCAATATGGCCTCTTCTTTAGAATGGGGACATTCGGATGCGACGTCCTTTGCGATGGGTGGGAGCAAAGTCTTAAGGAACTAATCCAAGAAGATCCTATCATCTAGTTGGATTTTGCATAAGCTACGGTGTCACCGCCACTCATGGATATGGTCAATTATGTGAGTGGCAGTGCTTTGACGGCAGGATAACAGGATCTCCACCCCCTCGTCATATCTGATAGGGAGTTGGAAATACTGTAGGAACATGAAGGCTAGGGAGTTGAAGTCAGGGTACTTGGATTGTGGCAGCTCAATGTACCATTTGGCCGCGCACCTATAAGGGTGTGTTGGAATAGCCTCAGCCTAATGGAGTCATCTATAATGCTGTTGGATGAGCACCATAGATGGAATGTCATTATGTGGTTTTGGGGACATTCCCCGGCTTTGCCTTCAAACTTGGGGATGTCTGATGGCAACTTATTTGGCATAGTTGGCAAAAAAGCTTGGTGGTGAATGGGGTCATTTGTTAATCTAGCCAAATTAGGCAAGTTCAGATGAGACATGAAGGGCAGATTTGACCCCAAGTTAATGTGGGATGGGGCTATGATGGTGGTGGGGTTTACAAGTGCATAGTGCATCTGCACAATTGGGGGTGCTTGCGGTGGCACTATGGAAGATGGTCTAATGCCCCCAAGTGTTGTGGGTGGGATGGTATGAGTGGTGGGGATATTTCCCCCATGTATGACAGCAGGGGCAATGTAGGTGGACGGTCCACTACCCCCCTGTGTGGCAAGAGGGGCAGTATGTGTGGAAGGGCCACTGCCACCATGTGTTGTAAGTGGGCCAGCTTGGCTAGTCACTATAGGTGGTGGTAGTTGGATAATGATAGTCTGCATGACTGTGCTTGGGCCACTTGCCAGGTTATGGGTAATAGGTTGTGATGTGGACATGGTTCCACTTGCTAAGGTTAGGCCAGAAAATGGATCTGGATTTGTATTAGCCATGGGGCTAGATGGTGCAGTGTGAAGGTCTGGTTCAGACTGATATGGGTCTGAATAAGAATCAGAGGCTATGTGGCCCTCTGATGGTGTGGGAGATTGCTAAGAATAGCTACAACAGTGCCGATCGAGTGTTCCAAATGGTGGTGTTTCGCCTCTCAAGTGTGAGGAAGAGCGTGGAGGATCATTATGTTTGATTTTGTGTGTGAAACTGGTGGGTATGAGATTTGGACCCCGGTTTCAATGGCTTCCTATTGGATGAAGGTGGACTATTGGCCACCAAGACTGCCAGAAGACAGTGCTTGGCTTGTTTCTCATAGGTGCTTCTACTCAATCGGAAGGGGTCGTTGCCCATTTCACTTAGCAATTCCTCTCAGTGGCTAGCTACTTTGGGGTTCCTATGGTACTCCTCACAATGAGTTTCTAGGTAGAGCCCAAGTACTTCCCACAATTGAAGCAGTCAAGGACTTACGTCCTCAAAGACTGCAGAGTTGTTTTGACTTAGTGTAAATTAGTAGATTTGAAGGCTCACTCAACATCATGAACTGAGTTGGGTTAATTAATTGGTATGGTGTATTTGTTTGGTTTTTTTTTTGGTATTTTGTTGCTGCAATATGGTTTATGAATTCATCATGGTAGAGTTCATGTCATTGTGGTTGTGTACACAAGCATAAATAAACAGAAATTGTAAAAAAGTATAGTGATTAACCCTGAACGTTTGCTGGCCTAACTAGATGTCTGCCTCACAGTGATATTCCTCTTCAACCAAGAGAATGTGCTGGGCTCTCAACACAATGGGACTAAGCCCATCCGTAGATCCTCACGTCACCTCCCGGATGCTAGGTTGGTCAATAGGGAGGATGCTTAGCATCATGAGAAGCCCTCCTTCTCTACCCCCTCTACCTTCTAGGTCACCCAGTTTTAGCGGTTTGGAACAATATCATGGAGTTCCTAGATCTATACGAGCTTTCGCTTCATCGTATCCCAGAATACCCCGAAGGGTGATGACTAGGTAGAGGAGGAAGGGGGAAGCAAGATGGTTGATTTTAAGTTGATTTTAGTTAGACTAGGTTCATTTTATTAAGCCATAATGATTTAATTAACATTTACACGTTGTTTATGAAATAAAATGCAGAAGGTAAAAATAGAAACTGAAATTAAAAAGCCCAAAAATGGGTCGCGCACCTGTAAAAGTCTTGTTTTTTCAAATTGGATTCTGATCAAACCATGAGGAATTACCTCAAACGATTGAAAACCCACTTCTAAAATGGGCCCTTTTAGCCCTTACCATGAGCAGATTCAAAAATGGCTCAATTTTTTGGGAAGAAAATTAGCCCAAACACAGGTGAATTTTTAGAAATTCGGTTTAGCCGTTTTTGCACAGTTGAGTGATTTGCAAACCATAGAATGGCCAACAATAACTGGTACTGTGGCCAAATGGGATTGGATTCCCCTTGAGGAGGCTCAAAAATAACTATAAATTTAAATAAACAAGAATCTATGACATATTTAACATGAAATTTTTGAAAAACTAGGGAAAACATTTTAAAAACTTGAGAATAAAAAGTTTGGCCTAGGGATCCTGTGGGATTCACCTGGTATGGTTGCCAGTTCTGTAGCAAGGATTTATCCCTGCTACAGGGGTAGGAATGGCTCCCTTATGCCTATAGGGCACAAGGGTAGGTTCCTGCTAATGGTAAATGCAGAAAAACGAAATGGAAATAACAAAAGCAGAACAGTAAACTAAGCTAAGCTAATCTAAACAAGAAGAAGAAGCAAATGGTAAAAATAGTAAACTAAATCTAATGGAAGAAAGAAGAAAATGAAGCTATGGTGAACCCCTCTGCAGAAAATGGGTTAAGGTTCCACCTCCTTAAAACCCACAAATAAACCCTAAGCTACAAGAACCTACAAAACAATGTTAAATAAAACCTGCAAATGGAATAAGAGTTAGAAAACAAAGCATGTTAAACAACTAAAAAGAAAAAATAACACATGGGTATACCTTCTCTTGGGTGTAAATGGGCCACCAAGCCCTAGCTCATGGGAGCACCTCTCTTGGTTGGGGAGCAATGGATCAAATGGAAATGGAGATGGAGGGAGTGTGGGTGGCTTGATAGTCAAATGTGTCTCAAGGCATCCACGGGCAGCATAACAATATGTAAGGGAGAAGTGTTTTGAGAGTGACCCCCCACCCTCCTTTTATAGCTTTTCCAAGGGGTTTTAGGGTTTTAAGCCCTTGGTCAGGGTTTTATCCCCTTTTTTGGGCCTTTAGCCCCTTTCACCCTAACTTTAGCCCCTTTTAGGGTTTTAGCCCCTTTTTTAGGGCTTTAGCTCCTTGGGGGCTATTTTGGGCTCCTTTTTTGGGTTTTTAGCCCTTTTTATTCATCCTTAGGCTATTTGGAGGTGTGGGGTCTATTGGAGGGTCTTATGGAGTTATATGAGGGTTGTGAGATGGTGTCATTGGGTGGTGTAGGCCATTGAGAGCTATGTGGGAAATTTTTGGGTTAACAGACCACTATCAACAATCTAATATTGGGAGTTACTAATTTCGTTTGGCATAACTTGGATGATGATCTAATCTCCCTCTACTACCAGGTGTCTCTAGAGTTGAGATATATTATGTGAAATATAATTGTAGCAGTAGAGCATGTATGAGATTCGGCCTGAAGGGATCCATCCATATAGGAGGAGCGCTCCAACAGGGAGACAAATGACAAGGAATATGACTGAGTAGTCACTTAACAATTGATGGAGATGCCCCCTAATGCGATGAGAATATGGAATTTTGTTATCGATTATAAATGATGTTTTTTCAAGGAAGATGTTAGGGCTCATATTTCCATACATGGACACACTTTTTTTTGTTGGACATGTATGACATGACATGATATATATATATATGCATGTAGATACACTTTTTATAGTTTTTTTCATGATTTATCAACCTACTATCCTATGACGTTATGGATGTTTATGTTATTTACATATGGATGTAAATGCGATGAAAAATGCATGTGAATGTACTAAGTAAGATGACTTATATTCCGCTCTAAGATGTCATTGGCTATCTGATATGCAACACTATTATACTGTCTTGGGACATGTGTTAATTAAATGAACACAATCTTTCTATCCAATTGTTTATCATTTAGGATCTTTCTAAAGAGGGTAGGATCACATACCTGATACAAGTTTTTCAATGGGTGATAAGAATCTAAGAGTCTAGAAATACATTGAGGTGTAGTATACCCAAGCCCAAGGTTGTGTTGAGGATACCTGTCACTACTTCATTAGAGGAAATTTGGGGTCTAAAATGGGCCTTATAAGAAAACGTGCCAAAATAATTTTTTGTGAGTTGGAATTCAAGAATCAATAGAATTTCAATAAAATAAGTCAACCATAATGGTTGAATTAACATATTTATCATTAAAAAAAACTACTTTTTTTGTTCGTATTTTCGACATATCTCATTGCGTTTTTACTAAAATTTCGATTGGGAGAGCTCGTTGGATGCAGAATTTGATTCTACATCCAACGAGTACCCACACTGCATACTTTTGATGGACCCCACTACCCCAAAAACAAGAAATACCTGAAAAAAATGTGATGATGACATCATCATCACATTTTTTCAGGTATTTGTTGTTTTTGGGGTAGAGGGGTCCATCAAAAGTATGCAGTGTGGGTACTCGTTGGATGTGGAATCAAATTCCGCATCTAATGAGCTCTCCCGATCAAAATTTGAGTAAAAACACAGGGAGATATGTCAAAAATACGAACACAAAAAGTATTTTTTTTCTTTCTTCATCCAAAATTAATCAATATTATTTTATTATTTTAACTATTATTTTATTATTTTCCTTAGAAGGCCCATTTTAGACCCCAAAATTCCTCTAATGCATACTTGTCTTAGTTGTTGGTGGATACTCCGAGACATATGGCGTCAAGGTGAAGCGTATCATGTGAAGGGGAGTATATGAAACCAAGATGAACGGAAGGCATGGAATCCATTTGGGTTCAATAAAAGTAGAAAACTATCAAGATCATGGTGGAAAAAATGAAACACAACAAAAGGTAAAAACTGTATAGACCAAACAAATGGGCTCAGTGGTGTTAGAGATAGAATCCCTTGAGCTACAACCTATTACAGGGGTTTCTAAATAAGTGTCCTTCAAATTCAGAGACAATGTTTTCCCCCTTTCTTGAGGCATTGGTGCAAAACATATAGACCCTACCACATGCACTCAAACACCCCCTTTCCATGCTTATTGTTGGCATGGTCATAAGCGAGGACCATGTCTCTTTCTTTGAAAGTAAAGGGAAGGACATGTGCATTGTAATGGGACTTAGATCAATGGTTTCCAAATTTGATCATCTGGATGGAAGGATGGTGATATTCATTTTCTTGCTCAAGGGCAAGAAAACATTGCTCTAAGGGTGAAGTGCCAAGTAGGAGGTCAACGACTAGGTGTAGAGCAGGGATATGACACTGAAAGGGAAGGACATAATCAACTGCATGGACCAAATGGAATGGGATGAATCCAATAGATATCTTGGTGGATGTATGGTAAGATAATAAAGTTGAAAATAACATGTGGTGGCAATTGGACTTATACTTGTTAAGCATTCTTGGAAATATATTTTTGAGAATCTTGTTCATGGCCTTGAATTTTCCATTACCTTGAGGATAATATGACAAAGAGTACTGGTGTTTAAAATTCAAAATGGTTGAGATTTATTTCCACATAGAATCTTTGAAATTTTTATCATGGTTAGATACAAGTTGGAAGGGAAAACAAAACTCTATGATGGCATGGTTGATAAAGAACCAAGTTACAATGTCAAATTTAAAATTATAAGTGGGCATACCCTCATCCCATTTGGTGAAATAATCTACAGCCATAAATTATAATGATGTACTTATGGACTCTATGATGGCCTATTTGTAGAATTGACCAACTGAGACAACATGATGAAGTTGTGCAGGTGAATTTCTTTCCTTTAGGGTAAACAACTGATAATTATGACATCACTTGACTTCCATGATGTAATTTGTAATAGTGTGGGATAGAAATACCTGCCACATATTCTTTTTTATGCAATATCCATACCAGATAGTTGACCATTATAAGTTCCACTATGGTAGTCACTCATGACCATCTCATCCTCATCGTGGGTGAGGAAATGACATAGAATATTGTTGACAACACATTAGTAAAGGGAACCACCAATAAGGATATATTGATAGGCTTGGTATCATATGTAGTGTCTATCATTGTGATTTAGGTGAGGGATGAAGTTATGAGTTCACAAGTAGATTAGTATATTCCTGTATGGGGTGACATGGACGAGGATGTGTTAATCAAGAAATGTGATGGGAACTATGGATGACATGGATGGGGATGTGAGTTCATTTGTCAAGTGATCCAAATCAAGATCCTTGGTTCTTTATGGTTTAACAAACTCCAGGTCATACTCCTAAAGGATAATGATCCATTTGACCACTTGAAATTGGATTAGGAGGCAACTCAAGAGGTATACCATGGGATTGGAATCGACCATGACTTATGTCCAACTCATTAGAATGTAACGAAACAATGTTTTAACCAATAAGACAATGGAGAGGACCATATTTTCCTCATGAAGGTATCACAAAGGTAGGCCTAACAATGTCTGACTAATGTACTAGATGATATTCTCTTTGTGAGTATCTTCTTCTTAGACCAAGACACTGATGATGGAATCCTTTGATGTAGAGACATAAAAGATGAAATATCACGTGAAATCAGGTGTTGGAATCAACAGACTAGAAGTTATGGATTATCTTAAGGAATCGAATGTATCTTGTTCTTGGTTGTCCCAAACATATAGGATGTTGTTAAGCATATTTCTCATCAACACCATGTTGCAAGATAGAAATCTCAATATTTTCCTTGAATTCCTCAAAGGTTGCAGTTGGAAATGAGTAAGGATCAACATTTTCATAGTTTTGACCACCACCACACTTTACCTATGGACAAGATGTAGTACCCATATCAATAATGCTTCTTTTCTATCTATAAAAAGTGGTGTCACCGCTTACTTCCCATGTACAAGGTGTGGCAGCCTCTTAGTACCTTATTTTCCCCTTGAACAAGCCACAATGTTTGACTTACAAAGGAAAAAAAAGAAAGTTGGAGAGTCTTCTCGAAGATAGACTTCATGGAGCCTCATCCCTATGATTTAGGACACATAGAACTCGATATCCCTCATCCTAGGATCATCCCTCCACCTCTCCCATGGAATCCTCAACTTATCCTATCCTATCATGCCTTTACATACTAGCTTACCCCTCATGGGTAAGGGGAGGAAGAAAATGTTATTACATCAAAATTCTATCAAAATTCATTTAGACTCTTGAGTAGCTTCTAGGAAATTTTAAGGATTTTAAGAAAGGCATCCTTTTAGAATATTTCTCAAAACAAAGGAATTGGTTGTATACTATCCTTATTTTGATTATTAATGAAAATATATTTTCTTTCTCATAAGAAGTTATATGTCTGATTATCCTATTGTGATCACTTTTTAACTCCTTGGTATTTTACATAGGATTATATACTATCTTCTTACTGTTACTTGGTTTGTGTTTTGTTGTGTATCTTATAGGTTATCTGCATAGATCAAGCACTTCAAGGATCAGACCATTCCATCCTGTGGAAGGTAAGAAGAGAAGTTAGTTCAAGATTTTATCCAATCCTAGGGTAAGTTTCTATATCTTAAAGTTGTTTTGTTCTAGTGTTGATTGTTTCATGCTATGGAAACAACCTCTATAAGAAATGGATGAGAATTTCATGTAACAAAAGTGGTGACTCCGTTGGGGAGTGATCATATTCTTGGCTTTTATTTCTTTTCAATTATCAATTTCAATTCATATATTAGATATCTTTGTGAATTAGTAATATTTAGTTTGAAAGTGTTAGATTTTCCTTCATCTTCCTTTAATGCTTTAGATTCTTGAATTTTAGTGTCTTACTCATCGAGATCTCCCCAGCGCTCATCCTCGGGAAGTGATATGTTTGGATCTCCTTGAAAATCAATTCCTCAATAGGCATAATCCTTGATTATGAAAAGTTGGTAATCCAACCTACAAAAGAAGGAGGCTCCTTATTTAACCTTAGGTCCCCTGCCACCATGGAGATCCATGACCTCAACCCACCTGAGCATGCAAGGGTCTCTTGCTCTGAGATCGTTGAAGGCCACCTGAGCCCTCAATAAGGGAAACAACCTCTGTCAGTGCTAGCTGAGAATTTTCTATAACATATGTTAGTATGAATTAGGCATAAAAAACCATGGACTTTGATGGTGTAATATAGAATAGAGAGACGTAGGAAATTGGCCCTACTGTAGAGGCTTTGTATCTAGCGCAAGTTGCGTGGTGGTTGAAGGTAAAGTATGGATTGAGCCTTCAAAGGGTCAAAATTGATACCCTTATAGGAAATAATGAATCCAAATAATTTCTTGGTGGGTATGGAGAACACACACTTGAGTTGGTTCAAATGGATCTTATACTTTCGACATCATAGGATTACTTTTTGAAGGTCATCTAAATGTTGGGAATGGATCTTGGATCTAGATGTGATATCGTCAAAATATACAAGGATAATGTGCTCTGATTCATGAAAACAAAAGTTCATGGCCCATTAGAAGGTGGCTCTAGAATTCTTCAAACTGAAAGGAATAAATGTGTAGGAGAAGGTGCCCCATGGGGTTGTGAAGGAGGGTTTATATTGATATTCCTTCCTTATCATAATTTGGTTATATCCAAAAAATTCATCCATGAAATCTAGGACTTCATGACCTGCACAAACATCAATGAACTGATTACTAAACGATGTTAGGAAATTAATATTTATATCTCAGAAATCCATGTAAATGTGGATGGTTCCTTGTTTCTTGTTTACTAGGAAACAACTAGATACCCATGTTGTGTAGGAAATTGGGTAAATGAACCCCACTTGGCATAATTTTCCAATTTTGTATTTAATGACTGGTGTCTTTGATAGGTGAATTAATCATTTATTTTGGATAAAAGGCATGGTATCCAACCAATTGTCGATTTGGTGTTAAACGATGGAGGTGTGAAGATCAGACAGATTAGTATACAACCAAGCGAATATGTCACATAATTCTTCAAAAAGGGATTTATAAGAAGATAACTCCTTTAGGGTACATGATTCCACCAATGTGATGTTTTCTACAATCCTAGGATTAACGAAAATGTCAAATTGAATGGTAGGTGAGATGTTTGCAATGTTACCTTCCTCAAAAGGAATTTGGTTCTGGGATGGGATGTTTGAACCAATCAACATTTCAATGAGGAAGAAATTCTTTCCAATCCACATTAAAGTGGTTAGATATTTGAATGGGTGGTGAATCAGGTATAAAGTAAACACACTGGGTGCATATCATACCAACAAAATTATGGCTCTCTCAGTGCCTTGAGTATTTCTTTTTCTATGTAGAACACTTGAGTAGTTATATTAGAAGGATTGGAAGGAATTGGTGGCACAGATAAATAATCAATCGTTAAGATAACATAAATGGTATTAAAATCACTCAAAGAATACTATTGGAGTGGATCTCTTCTATAATGGTGATATATAACTCTAGCAAGAGTTTTTGTAAGTTAGTTAGGATAGAGCATCATTCGTCTAAAGCGATGCAACGATGGGAGTAATTCCCATAAAAACCAAAAATCACACATGGGTGATTTGTGTTGAGGGAATGTTGTAGGTACAATGGTGTAGCACCCCAGTTTTGACCCAATTGCATTAAATGTACTTGATGTATATATTGTAATGAATCATGGTGTGGAGCTAAAGGAAAAATCCCCACCATAGATTTAGTTGTGTTATGTTTTGGTGAACGGAATCATTGCCGATAGTCTATCATGGTATACGGCATATATTAAGTTTTGTCATCATGTAAATATGCACTTTAATTAAAATGAACCCCAACCAGCTATGTCAATGCAACCATGATGAAAAGGGCATGATTTTCCTAGGGATAAGGGGGGGGATTGTTAATTAAATTTGAACCTATGGCGAAAATCCATGTGTCAGCTGTTAAACCCTTTTTACTTGCCCATATTTCCTTGTCTTACCCAACTACCATTTTAATGCTCTGCAGAGTAGTTGAGGTAGTTATGGCTAGGAAGTGGAGTGTGGCAGGACTGTTATCCCTTGCCCACATGCACACTCTACCAGTGGGTTGACCCTCACGTTGGAAAAGAAAACCACCACTGCCATCACCCCATGGGACTCTTCATTCTCACGCAAGGAGAAACGCCTTGTGTCTCACACAAAGAACTCTTTTCCAGTTTGGTCTCACACAGAGAATTCTTCCCTGTTTGGTCTCATGCAGCCAGGGAAGGAGCCGTTTCCATTGTCATTCACATTTTCCACAGAGAGGAATCTGGTGTGTTTCCATCCATGTTTGAGATCTCATGTAATTATTCTCTCACGCACTAGGTTCTGCATTGTTGTTACACATATCGCAAGCTGGGGTCCATTCGGTCACTATCACCCATGATTTTTCCTGTGGAGATCCATTTTTATGCTCAGGGACTGTGTGACGGACTATTGTTTTCCCCACGTTGTGAACTGTGTTTACTGATACATTTTGGGACTGTTGTAAGTTGCTTGGGAGTCATTTTGGCCATGATAGGGCCAAGAATGACTCAAGAGTTGTTTTCCTTGCCCAAGCTATGAATCGCTTGTGTGACTGCGTGTATGTAGTGGTTGGTCTTTAGATTGTGTTCAGAGTAGGGATGGGGGCTTGGCTTGATTGATAAACCTGATGTGTTTGGAAACCACACAGACAGAGCTAGAGGGCTGGCTTTCTTCTTCATAACCCCTGAATAGCACTGGAAGGGAAGTCAGGGCCTGAGGGACTGTGTAGCAGAGAAGGGACTGATTCCTTGTGTTGGGTGTGTATGGGTGTCTTAGAAGTCAAGCTAGTTCTAGTGTAGGTGTTCCTAGCGCTGTAATGGGCTCACCAGCTTAGCATTTAGCCTTTCCCAGCTCCTTGATGGCCTAATAGACCTGACCATGTTGTCTTGGATGTCTTGTTGATGGCCTGATAAACCCAACTGTGTTGGCTTGGCTGTGTTTTGTGTATCCTTGGCTATGTGTAAGCCTGCTTGTTTCTTATTCCTTGAAGAACCATGCCTGGCTCGGGGGTGGCAGCATTGCTGAGAGATTAAGGAGCACACTGGCCTATGGTTGGGTGGAACATTGCAGTGACGTAGCTGGTTGTAGAACGATTTCTTTATGAGATAAGTAACCTTGTTTATTTTAAATCTGCAATCTCATTTCCTATTAATGAATAGGATGAACATGTTGAATGCTTGTATGAATGTATGGTTGCTTCTGCTGTATGATAAATAATCATGTATGCATGTTCTAGTTCAAATCATTTTGTTTCAGCATTTTGTGTACATACATGTTCATGGGGCGCTTGTCCAGATGGTTATTTCCATGGTAGCGTCCTCTTCGTTGGCCGGAGGGTTAGGGACGTTACAGTGTGGTATCGGAGCTTATGTTGCAGCATGGGCCTGAATGGACCCCGAAGAGGTAGTGACAGAGGTAGGATTTCCTTTTGCCCAGGAGATATCAGAAATCTATCATAGAAAATTTCTTGAAAATTTAGTTGAAAAATTTGTCTAAGTGCTGGAACCATCGGCCCATCGAAATACTTAGTGACAAGTTCTTCCGATGCAGTGGATCACTTAGTGGGAAGGCCACCTGATGGCCAATGTGGTGGAAGACAAAGGAGATGGAAATTTAGAAAATTTTCTAAGTGTTTTGGCCGTTGGCACATTGGAACACTTGGACAGATGGGTCGTCGATACTTAGTCGATTGAGCACCGTCGTTGCGGATTGCTAGACCACTATGCTCCCGATGGGTAGGGCCTCCGACCACCGACACAGTAAAGAAAGTTCACAATTTTTTTCTAAGTAATGAAAACATCGGCCATCAAAAGTAGAAAGTGATTCGTGCACCTGACGTTTCAGAAGCCTAGAGCACTAGCCTTCCGACGAGAAGAGACTGCCAATACCGATCATGTTGTGCCTCAGTAGATTGGGCCACTGATCAAAACAATATCAAAGATGATGGGCCACTGTTGTAGCTACTGATGGAACTATTTTGTAGATGAAAAAAATATAATTGAGCCAATCAAGAGGTGAAAAGGAAGACTAAATGGAAAATTTTGAAAATTTCTTTAAGTCATGGAATCGTCCGCTATTGGCGATGGTTAGTTTAACACATTGCCAACATCTAGTTAATTCAATTTCCAATGAGCTACGTCAGATGAAGTTAGTGGATTGAACATCCACTGTTGCAGCTGTCTAATGGACTATCCTTTCGAAGGTTAGAGGCTTCGACTGCCGATAGTGGATAGAGCTTCCGACAGTCGATGAGTTTATGGTCTACAGAACCCGTAGAGGGATCACTACCTGCTGTTGTGGCTATTTAGTGGACTATCCTCCCAATGAATAGTGCACCCTACTGCCAATACATCAAAAGAAGCTATTTTTTTTTACTGCTGAGATGTCAGAATTTAGTTGGGAAGAGGTCTGATTGGGAAAAAGGAAATTTTGAGTTTTCCGTGGGATTTCCTAGCAAATTTTGATTGTTTTTAAGTGGGGTTTCTTAACAAATTGCGGCTGTTTTTTTGTGGGATTTTCAGTGGTTTTTCAGTAGATTTTCAGGGATGAAAAGGATAAGGTGGAAGCGATCTTAACCCCCATCGTCCCTCTCAGACAGACGTTCTTTGATGAAGAAAATCTTGTGTTTGGGAAAATTTGTTACTTTATGATTTTTCCAAGAGAAGGTAAGTAAATTTGATTTATATCAATGTTATGCATCTAATAGTTGTATTACTAACACGTTTGCAAAATCATAGTCACCTTCAAGAATAGTATTCCAAGTGGCACAATTTGGTAAGTAAGTGGTGGTTCAATTATGAGAACCCATGATGGATATGATGCTCGATATTCTTACGAGCGTGCCCAAGATTCCATGGGAGAAAATGTCCGTAATGAAAATGATGATGTAGAGTCTAATGGAAGGAGATTCCAAGAGACACTCTCAGATGTTACAACCACCATGAGAAGCTTGATTAAATCCCAGGAAGAGTAGCATCACTTGAATGCTGCAATGTTGCAGAGTTTAACAGAATTGTAGGGAAAGATAGACTTTGGACGAGGTACAACAAGACCAGAAGGAAATAAGAGCAGTACTAGGAGAAGGACAAGGAATTATAGTGGGTCATATGACTCTGAAGAATCCAGTGGGGATTCAAGTTCTTCTTCTCATAAAAGAAAAAGAAAGAGACACCATAGGGATCGCTCTCGGGATGAATTTAAGAAGGCTAAACCTCATACATTTGATGGTGAGATAAAGACTGGACAAGAGGCTGAAGCTTGGCTTCTTGGGATAAAGAAGTACTTTCAAGTGCATGATTATTCAAGAAACATGAAGGCAAGAGTTGCCATATTCAATCCAAATGGAAGGGCATCCATTTGGTGGGAACACTTCAAGCAAGTAAAGAGGATCAGTGAAAGGAGACTTAAGTGGAAACAGTTCAAGAAGTATTTCAAGCAGAAATACCTCTCTGACAGGTATTATGATGACAAGATTAAGGAGTTCCATGAGCTGAGATTAGGACAGCAAACCATGGAAGAATATGCAAATAATTTTTTGGAGTTGTTGAGGTATGTCTGGTACATTAGAGATGAAACTGTGAAGGTCCAATGTTTTCTGAGTGGATTACCTCAGTCTTACAAAGATAGAATTGAGTTTTATGAACCTATAACTCTTGAAGAAGCAATAAGGAAGGCTAAGTATTGCTATGAGCAAAGAAAAGGTAAACCTGATTACCATAAGGCATGGAAGGACAAGAAGAATGAGAAGTTTGACCAAAGAAATAAAGGTTTCAAACCTTATAACTTCAAGAATCAGTAGAACCAGCCATCCCAAGCTGTGAGTAAGCAAGTTGGAGTGATAGGATAAAAGGCTAAGGATCCACAACAGGATAGAGGACCACTCCAATGTTGGAAATGTGGAGGACCCCACACGCGCAGAAATTGTCCACTCGAGAATGAGAGTGCAAGACCAACTTACAACATTCAAGAAGCAGAAACAGTGGGTCAAGTAGCAAGGGAAGTCCCTAGGATTTATGCTGCAATGGGGGACTGCTAGGTAGATCACCAGTCAACTATGGTTGAAGTAGCAGGTAAGATCATTGAGCAATATATTTCTATTTTGATTGACCCTGGTTCTACGCATAGTTACATTACTCCTAGAGTAGTGGAGATTTGTGCTTTTAAGAAAGTAAAGCATAAGAAGTGTTGGTTAGTCTAGCTAGCCACTGGAACTAAGAGAAATGTTAGTGAAGTGGTAGAGAAATGTCCATTGGTCATGAATGGATTGGTCACTTGTGTAGATATAAATGTTCTACCACTTGGTTCCTATGATGTTCTCATTGGAATGGATTGGTTAGAAGCTCATAGGGTGAAGCTTGACTATTACAATAAGAATTTCAAATGAATGAATGAAGAAGGGAACCTAGTAGTTGTGAAAGGTATTCCAAAGGTGATTTTCGTACGACAGGTTTTAGCAATGCAGTTAAATAAATTCTATAGGAAAGTTTGCTAGTTGTATGGAACTCAGATTTTGGAGGAAACAAACAATGAAACTTTGAGGTTGGAGGACTATCAAGTGTTACAGGAATTCAGGGATGTCTTTCCTGATGAGATCCTAGGGCTTCCTCCAAAGAGGGACATTGATTTCACAATTGAACTTGTGCCAAGAGCAGCACCAGTGTCCAAGACACCCTACAGGATGAGTACACCGGAGATGCTAGAGTTGAAGATGCAACTGCAAGAGTTGTTGGAAATGAAGTATATCTGGCTGAGTGTGTCTCCTTGGGGAGCACCGGTTTTGTTTGTAAAGAAAAAATATGGTACACTCAGGTTATGTATTGATTATAGACAATTGAACAAGGTTAATGTGAAGAATAAATATCCTTTGCCTAGGATTGATGACCTCTTTGATCAAATGAGAGGAGCAAAGGTATTTTCCAAAATTGAATTGAGGTCTAGTTACCATCAGGTGAGAATCAAGGATGAAGACATTCATAAGACAGCCTTCAGGACAAGGTATGGGCATTATGAGTTTGTAGTGGTACCATTTGCTCTCACAAATGCACCAGCTACATTTATGTGCCTTATGAATAGTGTCTTTAGTAGGTATTTGGACAATTTTGTTCTTGTTTTCCTTGACAATAGTCTTGTTTATTCTAAGAATGAGGAAGAACATGAAGAGAATTTGAGATTGACATTGAAATTGCTTAGGGAGAATTAGCTGTATGCAAAACTAAGCAAGTGCGATTTCTATAGATATAGAATTCAGTTTTTGGGTCACATTATCTTAGAGAAGGGTATATATGTGGACCCTAAAAAAATTGAACCCATTATGAATTGGACTACTCCAAGAAATGTGACAGATGTAAGATCTTTTATGGAACTTACAGGATACTACAGGAGATTCGTTGAATGATTCTCCAGAGTTGCACATGCCATCAATTCTTTACAAAAGAAGGGGATGAAGTTCAAATGGACATCGAGGTGTGAAGAAAGTTTCCAGCGGTTGAAGAATATTCTCACCAGTGCACCTGTATTGAAAGTTGCAGATTTGGAGAAAGATTTTGTGGTGTGTACCGATGCATGCAGACAAGTGCTTGGAGGAGTCCTTATGCAGGACAACCACGTGATATGTTATGAGTCAAGAAAGCTGAAGGAGCATGAGAAGAACTATGCCACTCATGATCTAGAGCTTGCAGCCATAGTACATGCTCTCAAGATGTGGAGGAATTACTTGAAGGGTAGAATATTTGAGCTCAGAACAGACCATTGTGGTCTGAAGTATCTATTTGATCAGCCTACTTTGAATGCTAGGAAAGCAAGATGGATGGAATTTTTATGTGAGTTTGATTTCGAAATCAAGCACATAAAAGGAAAAGAAAACAAGGTAGCTGATGCACTCAACAGGAAGGTACAGGAAATGCGTGTGGCATCTCTTAGTATTTTCCAATCAGATTTGAGGTAGTAGATTGTTAATCATACTGCTGGAGATGAATTGTATGAGCGGGTGAAAGACAAATTGAAACAACAAAGTCTTGAGAAGAGGTATGAGGGATATAAATTGGAAGAAGATGGACTTCTCACTTATAAAGGCATAATTTATATTCCAGATATAGCATATTTGAGGAGAGTTGTTATGGATGAAATCCATGAAGCTCCATATTCTGGTCACCCACGATATCAAAAGACAATTGCTACAGCTAGAAAGCAGTACTTTTGGCCAGGAATGAAAAGGGATATGGCTGAGTACATTTCAAGGTGTATGAGATATCAACAGGTAAAGGTTGAGCATAAACACCCTGTAGGTTTGTTGCAGCCCTTGCCAGTTCTAGAATGGAAATGGGAAATTATTTCCATGGATTTTATTACAGGATTGTCGATGACTTGGAGACAACATGATTCCATCATGGTTGTGGTAGACAAGTTGACTAAGGCAATGAATTTTATATCGGTTAAGTCTATGCATAAGACTGATGACATTGCAAAGATCTTCATGAAGGATATTTTCAAATTGCATGGATTGCCGAAAGCAATAGTCTCTGACCGTGATGTCAAGTTTACTTCCAACTTTTGGAAGGGGTTGTTTGCAGATTTGGGTACAAAGCTAAACTTCAGCACTGCATACCATCCTCAGACATATGGGTAGATAGAGAGACTTAATCAGGTTCTTGAAGATATGCTTCACATGTATGTGATGGACAAACCAACCAAGTGGGAAGATTACTTGCACTTGGTAGAGTTTGCTTATAACAATGGACAGCATGCATCCTTGGGGATGAGTCCGTATGAAGATTTGTATGGAAGAAGGTGTAGGACACTAGTGACTTGGGATAACCCAGTGAACAGAGTTGTGCTTGGACCAGAATTGCTCAAGGAAATGGAGCAAGAGGTTATAAAGATTAGGCAGAATCTGAGAGCAGCACAGGACAGACAGAAAAGCTATGCAGATAAGCATAGGGTGAACAAGGAGTTCAGTGTTGGGGATCATGTCTACCTCAAAGTGAGAGCAAAGAAGAGTTCCTTGAATCTTGGAAGTTGTACCAAGCTGTCACCAAGATATTGTGGGCCATTTGAACTGCTTGAAAGAATAGGGCCAGTTGCCTATAGACTTGCATTTCCTGCTAGCACTAGAGCTCATAATTTTTTTCATGTTTCTTTTCTTAAGAGATATGTACATGATCCTAACCATGTGATAAATTAGGATGTGATTTCGGTGGAACCCGAGGGAGAGTTTCAAACAGATCCAATGCTCATCCTCGACAGGAAGGTCACAATGCTACGAAACTAGGCCATAGGTCAGGTAAAGGTGCAATGGGAGCACTTCGGACCTGAAGAGGCTAAGTGGGAGCTGGAGGATGCCATGCGATTGGAACATCCATTTTTATTCAATTCTGTGGATCACTGAGGCAGTACCGTGTAGCATTTTGTTCAATTTTGTAAAGAACTAAGGATAGTGCTATTGAAGGCGGAGGGGAATGTAACACCCTGGTTTTGACATCATTGCATTAAATGTACATGATGTATATATTGTAATGAATTGTGGTGTGGAGCTAAAGGTAAAAGCCCCACCATTGATTTAGTTGTGTTATGTTTCAGTGAATGGAATCATTGCCGATGGTATATCGTGGTATACAACATATATTAAGTTTTGTCATCATGTAAATATGCACTTTAATTAAAATGAACCCCAACCAGCTACATCAATGCAACCATGATGAAAAGGGCATGATTTTCCCAGGGATAAAGGGGGGGGGGATTGTTAAACTTTGAACCTATGGGGAAAAGCCATGTGTTAGCTGTTAAACCATTTTTACTTTCCCATCTTTCCTTGTCTTACCCAACTACCATTTTAATGCTCTGTAGAGTAGTTGAGGTAGTTATGGCTAGGAAGTGGAGTGTGGAAGGACTGTCAGCCCTTGCCCACATGCACACTCCACTAGTGGGTTGACCCTTATGTTGGCAAAGAAAACCATCACCACTGTCACTCCATGGGACTCTTCATTCTCATGCAAGGAGAAACACTTTGTGTCTCACACAGAGAATTCTTTTCCTGTTTGGTCTCACGCAGAGAATTCTTCCTTGTTTGGTCTCACGCAGCCATTGAAGGAGCTGTTTCCACTATCATTCACATTTTCCATAGAGAGGAATCTGGTGTGTTTCCATCCATGTTTGGGATCTAGTGTAAGTCTTCTCTCACACACTGGGTTCTATGTTTTTGTTACACATACTGCAAGCTGGGGGCCGTTTAGTCACTATCACCCATGATTTTTCCTGTGGAGAGCCATTTTTACAATCAAGGACTGTGTGACGGACTGTTGTTTTCCCCGCATTGTGAACTGTGTTTGCTGATATGTTTTGGGACTGCTGTAAGTTGCTTGGGAGACGTTTTGGCCATGATAGGGCCAAGAATGACTTAGGAGTTGTTTTCCTTTCCCAAGATGTGAATTGCTTGTGTGATTGTGTGTATGCAGTGGTTGGTCTTCGAACTATGTTGGGAGAAAATATGGGGTCTTGGTTTGCTTGATAAACCTGCTGTGTTTGGAAACCACATAGACAGAGCTAGAAGGCTGGCTTTCTTCTCCACAACCCCTGAATAGCACTGGAAGGGAAGTCAGGGCTTGAGGGACTATGTAGCAGAGAAGGGACTGATTCCTTGTGTTGGGTGTGTGTGGGTGTCTTAGAAGTCAGGCTAGTTCTAGTGTAGGTGTTCCTAGCTCTGTAATGGGCTCACTAGATTAGCATTTATCCTTTCCCAGCTCCTTGATGGCCTGATAAACCTAACCATGTTGGCTTGGCTGTCTTGTTGATGGCCTGATAAACCCAACTGTGTTGACTTGGTTGTGTTTTGTGTATCCTTAGCTATGTGTAAGCCTGCTTGTTCCTTATTTCTTGGGGAATCATGCCTGGCTCGGGGGTGGAAGAGTTGCTGAGAGATTAAGGAGCACACTGGCCTATGGTTGGGTGGAACGTTGCAGTGACGTAGCTGGTTGCGGAACGAGTTCTTTATGAGATAAGTAACCTTGTCTATTTTACTTCTACAATCTCATTTCCTGTTAATGAATAGGACGAACATGTTGAATGCTTGTATGAATGTATGTTTGCTTCCGCTGTATGATAAATAATCATGTATGCATGTTCTAGTTCAAAGTATTTTGTTTTAGCATTTTATGTACATACATGTTCATGGGGCGCTTGCCCAGATGGTTAATGCCATGGTAGCATCCTCTTCGTCGGCCGGAGGGTCGGGGATGTTACAAATAGATCCCATGTTATTTTGACATGGGATCCCAATCACACATATGAAGGTAACTTGGTAAGATCCTTAGTGACCTTGTAGGCTTTTGTTACATTTTTATTGACTCATGGAATTCCCAAACTTAACCAAATTTCATAGAAAAAAAATGCCTCATTTGTTTGCTTTAAATTATGGAAAAACTATTTTCTTTGAAGTGTTTGGTTGTCCCGCACTGGCCCTCATCCTGCAACCCATAAGTTATGGAGTGTGAGATCCTTTTGTTCAATATTTTGATTTTTTCGCTTCTCGCAACCTGCTACCCGCAAGTGCGGGATGCGGGATGCGGAAGGTTTTTTTTGTTAAATATGCCTTTATCGAACTGCAATACGCATCCCACAAAAATGCAGAATGTGGGTTGCGGAATTGACATTTATTAATCATTTGGTTTGCATGTGTCTGCAACTCACATCCCGCTAAATACAAAATGCCGGGTGTGGAGCTGATTGAATAAATATTTCTTTTTTTTACGATTCTGCATCCCACATCCCACAAAATGCGAAATGTGGTTTACATAATGACTAATAAAAATTTTGAATTTCATGTTTGGCCCTGCATCCCGCAAAGCTTGATCCTGATTGTTATTTTCACCCTGATCCTATGGTCTATATTATTACCCATGAATTACAAATATGGTGGTCTTATTTACAGTTTTTTCACTGTTTTTACCATTGTAATTTGCTCTGTCGCGTGGATTTACCTCCATATTTTACTAAGCAATTTCAACAGTGTTCAGTATGGTTTCAAGTTGGTTATGAAGTCTCCTTCTCACAATTTGAATTATTTACTATGATTCCTATATAATTCAATTTTAATTTCTGGTATGAGCATTCAAATAGGACATGGCAACATCCAAAACCCCCTGAATTACCAGGAGCAAAAACCTCCACAAAGACATCTTTACCAAAGACCCCAATTTTTTTATCTTCTCTGATACCAGTGGACAAGTGTCTAAAACCTATCAGTTGGATTGGTCTCAAGTTTATTCCATCTTTGATAATAATGACCTTTTAGACTTTCAGAGTAATCAACACGTTTATGAGAGAATTAGGGACTCTGGCCTTCATATGATTGTTGTTAGACCGGTCATCCTCCCTTATAACAATGCAATTAGATGGATTATAGACCACGCTAACCTGAAAGACCGTTCCTTTAACACCAATATTGGAATGCAATTGGCCAATTTCCGCTCTGAAACCTTTGTGAGAATTTACACCCTTAAACCTTGTATGCAGCTCCTTGATGCATACTTTATTAATGCTGTTAATTCTAGGTTCAATTTCAACCAAATGCTGAAATCTTGGATGGCTGAACCACGCAAGTTTTCCTAGAGCAAAGATGACCTTTACCCCATTGAATGGTTCAAGGAACCTTATTCCCTTCTTGCAGTGATGTTATGCAGGCTTTATGGTCTCCCCAACTATTCCTTATTCAAGAAACAATGGGATCCCATTTGCTCACCATGTCATAACTACAAGTGAATCTTTCCCTTGGGCTTCAATCCTGTCACTTGAACTCAAAAGTGCCATATAAGAGTTCTAGAAAGATAATGCTAAGAAAAATCCCAACTTTTATCTTACTTCCTTTATTGTGGATATCTTCTGTGATGAATTTCGTTTCCCCAATATGGGATGGAGTTGGGTATTACCAGCCGCACGTATGCATATTTATCATTCTAAGCTATGGGATACAAATTATGTAACCGGGTTTTATGATATATGAGAGAGTTTCCTCGGCCAAGTGTATTTCCCGATTTTCAATAAAGAATCCCTTGCATTCTTACCTGAAGAAAAATCTCTCATAGCCAATATGGGAGACTGGTATGTTGCTGAATCATTCACTTATATCAGGTTTTATGGAAGCAACAATACTCATATGTTACCTAAGGTCATGGTGGACAGGCTAGTCCTTGAGGAGATCTCATTTCAAATAGTTACAGAGGGGATTTACAAAAAATGTGCTACACCAAAAAGGAAAGTTTGGCCTAAGTTTCCTATTACCCTTGGATCCTTAAGCATACCCACTTCTACTTGGGAATCAGAGCTTAGTGACCACATAGTGTCACTCAAGCTTGGCTTTTCTAGTAAAATGCAGCATGATCCCATGGGGATTGTTTACCTTCACCTCAAACAGAACAATTTAAAAACAAGATATGATCATGAAGAAATTCCAGATGATTTCATTTATTAGGGAGTAGATACTTTTTCTGAAGTCTTGGCGAGGGCTAAGAGCAAAGAAGATCAAATTCATATCTTGCAGTACCATAAGGAAATTATGGGACAAAGTAAAACATTATAGGTATATGGAGTTAGACATTATAGAAAGGGTGATAAAAGACAGGGAATAAAGGGAAGCTAAAGCTAGGGAAAAGGAGGCTCTAGAATCCACAAATGTATCCATTAGAACCATTTCAGACACAAGTAAAGAAAAATATCCCATGGAAGAAGTTCCTCAGACATCTATGGAGCAGCAAGTCAAGGCCTATTTGCAGACTTCAGAGCAGATCAAGCAGAAACTGAGAAAAATGACTTCAGCACTAGATACTCGGGAAGTTGCAACCTCTCAGTGAGCTGAAGCTGCTCAAGTGACCACTATGGATGAAAAGACTCAATCTGAACAAAATCAGGTTCAGGAGCAGCCTTCCAAAAAGTTGGAAATCTCCATCCTCGTTTCTACTATAGACTTAACTCATTCAGAGGAAGAGGATGAGAGGGTTTCTCCTGTGCATGTTACCGTTGAAACTGGGAATGGTAATGATTTACAGAATATTACTACTTTTCTTAATGGTAGAAATGGAAAAGATTCATCACCTTTTCAACAACCACAGCCTTCTTCCCAGTCTAGCCCATCCTCTTCTGCATTACTTCTCTCATCAATTATAGCTTTATCTTCATTATCTGATGGTTCTACTATGACACATTTTATGACCCAACTTTGCCAAGATGCCGCTAGTCTTCCTGAATCTATTACACCTATTCATGTGGATATGCCCTTTCCTTCATCTACTGTACCACTAGTTTTCAAAATCCCATTGCATATTCCTTCATTCAGCTCAGTATCATCCTCTGTTCCTAAGAAAACTTCAGCAGTTTCACCATCATCACTAAAAGCTACTTCTTTTCAAGTTTCATCTATTGAAACTTCTATTCCTGACCTTTCTTCAGCCCCTGAAGTAATTATTACTCAGAATGTTACCTCTTCTCCATCCACATCCCCTATAATGATGACTATACCCTCTCACACCACAACTCATACCTCTTCTCTAATATCCACAGGCATTAGTATTCCCCCCATTGATGAAATAAGGGATGAATTCAATGGAGATTTTGTCATATCCCTGGGTGAATATAGGTACCGTAAAGTTGATAGATCAATGGTAAAGAAGGGTAAGAAGAGGAATAGGGAGCAAAGTGATATGGACATATCTATTACAAATGAGGTTGTGTGGACCCCGAAATCAAGTGACCTGCAGGCATATGCTGCAGATGCTGCATCTATTTTAGGTGCTTTTACAGGTGCCAATTTTGATGCTGTCAACACTTTGAACTAAGAATTTGACAATCAAAAAGCATAAATTGTCAGTCTAAAGTAGGAGCTGAAACAACTTAACACGCAACATGAGAATAAGTATGATGAACTTCAAGGGAAAAATGTTGCTCTCAATGAAGAACTGCAAAGAGAAAATAATGTTAATGCTACTTTAGTTTAGAAGGTTGCAGTATTAGAAAGACAGTGTGAAGATGCAACTGCAAGTGCAGCTTCATCGTGATTTTCTAAGTTTTCCTAGGAAGAATTTAAAGATATTTCCATTCAAACCAACAAGGAACATCATGATTTGTTCTATGATTTATTTAAAACTCTAGATAATATCTTTGAAACTCACATGGTTTTGGGCAATATGTCTATCATTTTGGAAGACCTAGTTGAGAAGAGACAAAAAGCCTCAAAGGCTTATGATGAAGTGGTAGACTCACAAAGGTACATGAAGGAGAAGCCAAATAATGTCACTTCTCTCACTAACTTCCAGCTAAAAAGGATCAGGACTATCTTGAGAGCATGGGAAGATCTATATGAGATAGTAGTTGAAGCCATAAAGAAAGCACAGGCCATTTGCAGCAAAAGATGGTATGCAGTTGACAACATTATGGATGAATTATCCTTCCCTACAATGGTGCTTATTGAAAACGCATGTCCGCCTATATTGATGGTTGAGCAAGTGGAGCAAGAAAGGGACGAAAGAGAGAAGAAGATCAAGGAACTTGACCACATCAGCATTCATGATGTAGACCAGTTGATCATACAACCATTTGCGATGGAGAGAAAGATCCACATTTATATCTGATTTTAGCATAAACTGGCTAAGAATGAAATTGAATATTATAAGTGCAATGCCTAGCTTGGAATTGAATCGGCTCGTTACCCTGATATTGAGGAGTTTCTTTATATTTGGAAGACATGGAGGGATTTCTTGGGATATTAGCTTTGTTTAGGCTTTCATTCCCTTTGGGGGGAGATCCATTTTTTTGTAATAATTATTTAAGAGGGTGATCTTGAATGTATTAGGGAATTTTTTTTTGGAATTTTGGAAGAAGGAAGACTGATATAGGAGATTGAGAGAACACCTCTGGTTGTTCATATGGTTTATGTTATTTGTTACTAGACTTCAAATCAATATAGTATTGTCATTTCTTATCTCTTGTATTTGTCTGAATGAATTTCTTCAAATAGATTTCAATCTTCTTTGTTCCAAATGGACAGATAATGTTGTTGATTATTTACAATTATTAAATGTGTTTATTTAACTCATATTTATCTCTGTTATTTATTTATGCATTGATAAAGTTTCATACAATTTATTGTATGAACTGTCTTTATCTATTTCTGTGAATAATTGAACAATAATATTTAGCAGCATAATATGTTTGTTTTTCAACTTACATGTGCTATGTAGGTTAATTAAGAATGATAGAATCTTAAATCACTAATTAATTGATTTTCATTAATTAGCTATGAATTAAGTGATGAGATTCTAATTTTATTTACATTTTTGTTGATTGAATGAAAATTACTTGTCTACTTACACATCTAGTTTACCTGCATATCAACCCAATATCCTTTTCAGAGTACTTTAGATCTAGATCAGGTTCCCTTTCCTAGTTAGGTTTAAGTTTTCCTATTATTTATATCATCTTCCTTATTTCCTAAATTGGGAAACAAATCCTTCTATGGATCAAATCCAATCATAAGCCAGTGGAGGCTACTGAATTATCTGTCGGAGATTACCATCCCATACAGCTCGAGGATAGAATAATACCCACGTGGGATTGTTTGAGGCCTTTGGTTGGGTTTTCTTCATGTGTTGCAAGCCTTAGACACCCTAATTAGAAACATACATAGTTGAGGATTCAACAGGGACTGTTTTTTGTATTGGTTGGGGTTAGGGACCTCAACCATGGTAACATTCTCCTCATCATCAAGTATTTTCACATATGTGCATAGGATAGGAAACAATGGATATTTCTTGGGGGCATGACCAGTAACGTCGCATAATGTGCAAGGGGGTGTTGTGTGAGTTGATGTAGAAGAGGACGTACTTCAAGTCTTACTTTGACTTGTGTTAGGTGTGCCTCCCACATCCTTCTACTTCAGTGGAGTTGAGGGGTTTTGGTGGGGCACTTGAGGGGTTTACATAGCTGAGGATATCCCAAGTGGAGGGAGGGTGGACATGTTGATAGGTTGAACTAGTGTTAAAATGACTTAAGGGGTCAAAGGACAGTTGGGTGGTGTAAGATACCATACTAGAATTCCCAATGTTAACCTTGGAAAATTAAGGGTTTCCATAAGGGTGTGCTCACAACACTAGTAAAAAATGAGAAATTAATGACTAAAAAAATTACTAAAATAAGGCTATAAACAACTATTTTTCAGTTAGTGACTAATAGTAGATAATTTCCACTATCTTATAGCTTGACTCACTTATTCGTATTTCACTTAGGCACTAATAGCTTGACTTATTAGTCATTGATTTAGTCATTGATAGTCAATGATTTAGTCATTGATTTAGTCATTAATAGTCAATGATTTAGTCATTGATTTAGTCACAAATTTAGTCATGGATTTTGTCATTGATTTAGCCACTAATTTAGTCACTTATTGAAAAAATCAATGACCAAATATATGACTAAATAAACTACTAGATGATAACATATTAATGAATAAGCTAAATACGAATAAGACAAAGGAAATTAGCTATTGATAGTCGTATGTATGTGAATTTAGTCATTTTTGTAGTCACAAATTTATGATAGGGAACAAAGGAATTAAACCACCAACCTCCTTCCTATAATTAGGCAGGTGCTCTACCATTAAGCTAGCTCCCTTTAAGAAGTTGTTATTTCTTGACAATGATGATATTTAAACAAATTTTGCATCATCCAAGCATACAAAATAATGATTATCAATTTATTAATTTTGGAATTGGGTCAACGCAGTTACAAACTTAAAAAATGACAATTTTTACATATAAAAGCATGTGTTGCACTTCAAACCTTGGGCTTGAAATATTTGAAGCCAGAGAAGAAGGCGCTAAATGTGTTATCGTACAAAGAGTTTCTACAACATTAGTATGTAATTCATGGGAATTATTATTTGCAATATATCCAACAAACTAAATTAGTGAACATACTTGAGTCTCTTAACCAAAAAAATATATTAACAACAAACTAAATCACAAACATAATAGAGAATATGATATTTGAATGACCAAAAAGAAAGAATGATTCGATTATTGTCTTCTCGAATCCAAAAACAAGTTAGTGGGATTGTTAAGAACATCACTATAATCCATATATATACACACTAAACAATCCAGTGATATAGTTCCTAGCACATATACACTTGTTGCGTTTTGGAGGAAGGACCTAAGAATCCAATACCAGCTACACTCATCCAACATACTTACAACTAAACTTGACTTGTCTACAATCATTTCAAGCAAGTCAGTTTATTGGGTATCCTAATGAATATAAATGTTTCAAGCTTCTGGATATCAAGACCAAATAGATCATCATCGATAGAAGTTTCTAGTTCGATGAGCCTCTTTAAGAGGTGGAACTAATGAAGGAGAAAACTGCTGAATTTCCTTCCTATTCTACTAAATATTTGGATGATGAAATTGGGGGTGATGACCCTGATTTGGATCCTATGATTTATGATATCAGTGTGCAGTAATAATCAAATTCTAAATCAGAACATGAAGTGCAAAATCATCTTCCTACATGGGCCCGACAGACACTCTCCTCCGCAGGAGACAACATTGGAAATCCGGATGATCCAAGGAGAACCCAGTCTGATTTCCAAAGAGTAGGTATTGAGCTCTCTTGTCCTGATAATTTGCTGTCCAAAACTTGCTATTTGATGATTATTTCAAATCCAAAATCCTACTATCATGCTCGGAAGGATCCGAGATGGCAAGTTGCCATGGATGAAGAGATGAATTCTCTTCAGAAAACACTACTTGGGAGCTAGTTTCTCTTCCTCCGGGAAGGAAATTGGTTCAATGCAAGTGGGTGTTTCAGACCAAGGTTGCTGCTGATGGAAGAAAATACAAATATAAGGCAAGGATGGTGGAAAAAGGCTTCTCTTAGGTCCAAGGTGTGGACTACCATGATATCTTTGCACCGGTTGCAAAAATGGACTCCATCCGCCTTGTTTTGGCAATTTCAACATCCAAGCACTGGGAAGTGCATCACATGGATGTTAAGTCAGCCTTTCATCATGGAGATATTCATGCATAGATATACATGAAGCATCTTGGTTGCTACATCACTGATCCATCTTTGGTTTTCAAGCTAAAGAAGTCACTATACGGGTTAAAACAAGCCCCAAGAGAGTGGTATTCCAAGATGGATGCCTTCCTTCTCTCGCAAAACTTTCAAAGGTGTAGATAAGATCCAAATGTTTATTTACAGTAGTATAATGGTCATATGATTATAATTTTTTTATATTTTTATGACTTACTGATCACAAGTAGCACAGTTGCCTCCATTTCAGCCATCAAAACTGCTCTCCACAATGCCTTTGAAATGAGTGATTTGGGGCTCCTAAAATAATTTTTGGGGCTCAAAAATGAGAAAAATTATGATGGGATTATGGTCACTCAGTCCAAATACATTTCAGAAATTTTAGTCAAGTTTAACATGGCTAAATGTAGGCCTGCACCATTCCCTTTCCTTTCAGGGATCAGCCTTGAAGAAGGAAAAAGCACACCTCCCATGGACTGCATTATCTATCGACAGCTGATTGGTAGCTTGTTGTACTTGACACATTCTCGACCTGATATTTTTTATCCCATGAATTTTGTATCAAGATATATGCAGCAGCCTCATGATATTCATTGGAAGGCACCAAAGAGTATCCTCCAGTATATTCAGGGAACCAGGACTTATGACATTCACTATGCTACAGACTCCGAGCTAGAGCTAGTTGGATACACAGATTCTGATTGGGCGAGTGATTCTATTGATCAGAATTCTACTTCCAGATATGTATTCATGTTTGGTGGTGGCCCCATTTTCTAGTCAAGCAAAAAGGAGGCTTCCATAGCACTATCTTCAGTAGAGGCTGAGTATCGAGGAGCAATGAATGCTTGCATCCAAGCAGTTTGGTTGCAAGGCATTCTTTCAGAGTTTGATCTTGGTAGTACTTTGTCCACTGTCCTCTTTTGTGAAAATCAAAGTGCTATTAAGATATCCATGGATCCAGTTACCAAGCAGAGGACCAAGCATGTAGATATCCAGATGCACTACATCAAGGAGCTAGTGCATGATAGCACCATCATTCTGCAACACCGCTCAACTGATGAGAAGATTGCAGACATATTCACCAAGAGATTTTTAGAAAAGAAGTTCACTTACCTCCATTCACTATTGGGGGTGAGTTCATTAGGGTGATTCAAACTACTTTCAGTGTTCAACTTGAGGGGGGTTTTCCCACTAGGTTTTCCCTCTTTTTCTCACTTAGTTTGTTTTGAGCATTTTTTCAGTTTCAGCATTGTACAGGGTGACCTATGGCCTTAGTTGTTGGGGCCCTAGCATTTTTATGCATTTGTGTTTTCTAGATCCTCCTGAGTATAGCTTAAGGGGGGGTGTTGGAGACATTTACCACCATACACACTCTTTTTGGTCAAATTGGCCTAGTTAAACCACTATCCTAAGTATTATTGACATTAATTGACATCAATGGAGCATTAAATGTCATCATCTAGTCTCACCCATGCCTACCTTCAGTCAAGGAGGCTAACTTAGACTTCTCCTATATTCGGGGAGGCTAACTGGAGCACTTTAGGGGCGATCTGAGTGATATTAAGGCACCTAATTGCTAACCGGTGGTTACAATCAGTTAAACAAGTTAGTTAAGGTGCCTCCTCTCATTAAATATATTATTTAATGATTATTTAATGAACTAAAGTCAACAGGGGTGCATCCACCAACTTCTGATGTGCAATTCAACTTCAGTTAACCTCATCGAGGTTCATTGGAGTCATTGTAGTGCTACCTCTTGATGGTTGGTGAGTTGTGACATGTCTCTGATCTCTTTCAGTTGAGACTCAGTCATTTATTCCACTCTAACTTCAGTTAGGGTTAGTTGAGTAAATTAGGGTTTTGATCAGTGGTTAACTGAGTGTGAACCAATGGCTTACAATCAGTTAAGCTAGACTCACTCATTCAATTCGAATGACCTCCTTGAGGATTCAAATTTCCCATTCATTCATGCCTGTAGCATGACATTTTAATTGTAATCATTCATTATTTATGTGAATACAAAGCGGCTACTATTCCTATAGACCAATTACACCATTTCATGAGTTATTTGTTGATTCATCTTTGATGAGATTGATGCTTTGTTCCTAGATCAATATACAAGATTAATACATCGGTATACATATGATCATCCACTCTAACTAGACGAATTAAAATCTGTATATAAAATGAAGATCATAATTAGACACATATTTTGAACCAAAATTGGAATGCCTTCTCAGATAATAAAATAGATAAGTAAACATTAACATTTGCAGTAGAATATGACAACATTGATATTTGTAGAAAACAAAATAAACAAGGATATTGCAACAAACCATTGAATAAATGAGTGCAAAATATCACAATAAAAAGATGTATGCTAGAAAGCAATCTACAAACTGCATAATTACTACTATTACAACTTGCCAGTAACTAGTATTTATGATAAACTAATTCCTGAGAGCTATGTACAATTTTCCCTCTCTGGGATATTCATTCATGTTACAAGAGAGAACATCATTCCTCTATGATGGATGTGATACCAGTTAAGTCAACCAGTTTACATAATATCTCTTGGCATTCTTGAATATATGAGAAAAGTATCATTATATGAAATCAAGCAAAGTAAAAGTCAAATAAGGTAAGCAAACCTTTCCATTCATAAAAAATTCTATCAATGACAATATCAAAATACATGAAAGCGAAATATTTTAGACTGAGTGCTAAAAAGCATAAGCTACCATATCAACCAATTCTAGAAAATGAAACATATTTTTATAGAAGTCTGAAGGCTACCAAAATAAGCAAGAAAAATAAAATCAACAGATATTTCAAAAAGAGTTAAATGAAATAATAAAAGCATGCCCAACATTATAGTTTGCACATTTTATATGAAAATGCGTGTGAAACATTGAATCATGTTTGTAAATTTATCTCTATCTAAATTGCCTTAGATATAACCAAAACTAGACTGATACAAATAAGTATCAAAACCAAGGGCACTCCAGAAGTGCACCATAGGAAAAGTAATAAAGGTAGGAAAAAATGACCACATCGAAGGTAAGATTTGAGAACAGACAAATGGTGTATGATTGTTCTACTGTATTTGGATACACAGGTGCTATAGGAAACAACAATTACAAGATAACCAATTAGATAATTTTCAGTTATTATGACTTAACACTTTTACAAAGAAAGTTGAAGATAATGAGACAAACATGTTCTCCGATAATTTAGCCTCTGTTCTAACATGAACTTCCTCAATCTTCTTAATGGCCTTCAAAGTATTTTGAACAACATTTCTATCATATCTCTCAAGCCTTTTTCTTCTTCTCTCAAACTCGAACATTGTGTCCTGTTTGTTTCAAAGAAATAGTATTAACTAAAATTTTTTCATGTCTAATTGTGGAAATTGAACCTAGGTGTTAGAACAATTACACTCACAACAATTGCCAATTACACATGCAAATTACTCACAAAGGAGTTTGAATAATGGAGCAGAACACTAATCTATATTGAATAAGTGTACAATAGCAAACCCTGTGAAGTCATAGGCTGTCACACTAAATAATTACATGAGATATTCAAATGCATGAATATGCCATTCAAATTTAGTCAAAATCAGGCTTACTAAATCTAAGCAAATCCCCCATAGGTGCATAAAGCAGTTTCCAAAACTATCTAGGAGCTCACGAATTGGAAAAATAAATTAGGCAAGATAATAGGTGGTGGAAGGACAAATCATACATGCTTTTCATAGGAGAAAAGAGTGGAGGATGTTGAGGACAAAAAACAAGTTAACTTCACCTAGTCAAACTTTCCCAATTGCCTTAAAACTCAGAAAAACAAGCAATAAAGCAGAAAAAGTAGACATGCGCTAGGGAGGCTAGGAATAAAGAAAATTTGATTCCAAGAGGTTTCCCAAACACTCCATGACTCAAATTTAGCAAGTTTGACCACTATGGATGTGTGGAGGACAACTTGCATAAGGTGGAATATGGAAACTAGGCAAACAAGACAAAAATTGGATTAATTAATGTCTAAGGTAGCTAACTATGGGTTGATTATTCTAACACTAATAATATCATAAAATTATCTCCATTCACATCCAAACATGTCCTTAATAATTTGGCATGGCACAAAAAATAAAATGGCTTTCCTTGCATTCTTCAAAATTGTTAAAAAAAAATACTATTGTTGCATACATTGACTAATCTCAAAGTTTGTTCTTGAAAATATCTAAGTGCAAAGAGATAGACCCAAATAAGTAATCATTTGTATTCGAAGTTTTATGAACATTTTCATTAATGTGGTCTTCTCCTCTTTCAAGATCCAGTGAGTTTCTTGATGATTTCCTAAGTAGGACTTCTATCATGTCCACTCAGACTTCCATATCTCTTTGGTTTACATTAATAATTTCATTAATGTGGTATTATCCTCTTTCAAGATATTTTATTCCTAGAATATTTCAAGTTTAGTACATCTATCATTTCAATTAAGACACTTCCAAATCGTCTAGCTTATATAACAGTCTCATCAATCATCTTTTTCCATAAATGCAAAACCCTTAACCAAAATAAAGGGTACAACTCTTTTTTGTTGCTCAGTGGTAGTGTAGAATGATGAAATGGCCCAATATTTTCAAACTATAGATTCAATTCCATGAAAATATATTTCTAGTGAAAGAATTGGTCCCCATCACAAACCATTACTTGCAACAACAAAAAAATATGGCATCACCATTTGAACACCCAACTTGGTCTTCAGTTGGGATACGGTGCCCCTTACCTTATCATATTTCCTCTAATAGAGTAAATATCTTACTCTTCATACACTTATTTCACAGTTAAAAACACACCAGACCTTTTACATTTGTTAAGAAAAGAGAAACAACAATTCAAAGAAAATATAGCATCACAAACCCAACGATACATGTGTAATGATGCAATAGCCTAAGATTTCAGAAAACAAACTGAAACCCATTATGTTTTAACTACTAAAGGAGAAAATTTCATAATCTTTGAGTCATGGTAGAGAATTTTTTTCATAGGGAAGGCTAGGTTAACGATGGGGGAACCTGACTTGATAAACCTTCAGCTTCCTCTGTAGAAACTTCTTCCCTCTCCATTCTAAATGTGTATGACACTTATTGTTTACATTTATTGAACAAGTGGTAGCATGATAGTATCCATTGTATGAGTTAGGAATAGGGTAATGACAATACTCAGAAAATGTAGCATCACAAAGTTTTGCGGTGTAGCAAAATTCTGCCATGACAAGTGAAGTAACGAATCAAATTTATTTGGTAAATCAATTATCACTATGGTAAAAAGCTAAAGATAATAGAAAATACCTCAATTCTAAATCCAAATAATATGACGTCCAATCATAGTCACATATATTTTACTACAATATTTTAAATTTACAAGTAATTCATATTCAGATCTTATTCTGGCTCTTGTTTAAAAAGATTCTTATCAGGATAAAGACAAAATGCTACATCAAAAAAAATGTTTCTTGTAGTTGATACCCTCGCTGACATGATGCCATCCATGTAGTTATATCGCTTTACTAATTAATCAAATCTTATATTGATATCAATAACTGTTAGCACCCTTTTTAAATCACTGACCTATGCCACATGAGATAACTTGCAAATTACAATTTTGCTGTTAGTTTGGACAACATGTAGTTATATCACTTGACTACTAGAATCACACCTATTTTAGTATGAATATCACTAAATATTTTTTTTTAAATCAAAGACCAATGCTTCAATATTTAAATCACTTACAAAATATCAACCAGTTCTTAAACACAATTTGTCATCCAATTGAAACATGGGCTAGGCACCCTATATCTTTCACTCAAAGAAGTCATTTTGCATACTTGGGGATCCAAAAGAAAGGTTAAAAGAAGTTCAATTTCCTCATTAAAAAATGAATAGCACAAAAACTGAAGTTTGGAAATTCCATACAGATAGTGAAAAATCATCTACATTGCAACAATTTAGTCTATCTCAATGACCAAACAATATGCCAATGACCACATAATCAAAAAGATAACTCATTCATTAAGAATCACAAATCAGTTTGAAGAGCCATAGGTTGGCCATCTACAAAAGGTGTGGAACAGACACAACTATTAAGACACTTTAAATCATTTGAAGAAACACACAAGTCGGCTCCAAAATTTGGCTCAAACAAGTACATGTAGGCCGTAATTAGATTCACATGTCGTCCCCATAAGTCATCAAAAAAGTGTATAAATACAAGATAGACTAAGGGCTAGAAAAGGTGAAGAGGACAAGTCTAAGGAAGGAAACCTAGAAGCATAGATGTGAGGAAGATAAAGGGAGAATAGAGTAGATACAAATAGAAAAGAACACCTAGGTTGTGATTTGACAGAGCTGTTGTTTGCAACATTGGTATAAATGTGCCAAGGCAATTGGTTACATAAGGAAAACTACAGCAATAAAGAGTGTTATTTAGCGATATTGCTAAACTTAGCCAACCCGATGAAAGGAACGTTGGACGTTCATGCTTGCAAGAAGCATTTGGTAAATAATTGTTTGAATTTCTGAGATTGACTAACAAATGATGTTGCTAACACATTTTCCAGAGTCATAGTGTAGATTGAAGAGTTGATATTGGTCCGAAAAAGTAGGTCAAAGAATATCAATGCCAACAAATTTAACAACATGGATGATGCACAGGATCCATGTGAACACGAGAAAGATGCTACCGGAAAAAATCCAAGAGACCCACAAGAGGAAAGGAAGCCAATCCAATGCTGGAGATGTGGAGGACCCCATTTTCATCGGATTTGTCCACATGGGGAAGGGTATGTAAGGCCAGCTTACAATATCTGAGGTCATGGAACTGTAGCTATTGGGAAAAGGGAACGAGAGAGTTCCCTAGATGCTGCAGCTACCATAAGAAGCCTAAAGATAGAGCTGCAGGTTTGTAAGGAAGAAAATAAAAGGCTAGTAAAGGATTTGGTAGAGAAAAACTAGACGACTTCAGTCATGCTATAGAGTTTGGCAGACCTCCAAAGGTAGATAAACTTTGGGAATCATTTAACATAGGTAGAAGGGAGTAGGAGAAATTCCCATAAGAAAAATGTGATGCTTAACCCAAGGAAGAAAGGTTTTAAACCTTCTTACCTCCTAAAGCAGCAAAGGAAGCCATCATAAGCTGAGATTGAGCCAGCCAGAGTGATGAGGAAAAATCCCAAGAAACCCCTCAAATGTTGGGGATGTGAATGACCCCATTTGTGCAAGAATTATCCATTTGAGAATGGGAATGAAGGTCTAGTCCCCAAAAACCAAGAAGCTGAAAATGTGGGTCAGAAAGCAGGGATCATTCCTAAAATTTGTGCAGTGTTAGAAGACCACCAGAAAGGTCCTAACTCAACTACGGTGGAATTTAAAGGAGTGATTGCTGAACATACTGTTTCTGTTTCGATCGACCCTAGATCGAGTCACAACTAGATCACCCCTATATTGGTTGAGCTATGCACCTTAAAAAATTTAGAGCATACAATATCATGTTTAGTCCAACTAGCCATTGGAACCAAGAACAAGGTTAGTAGGGTGGTAAGGAAATGTCAATTTGTCATGGATGGGTTAGTCACTTATGCAGATCTGAATGTTTTGCATCTTGGATCCTATGATATACTCATTGAAATGGATTAGTCAGACACACATAGAAAAAGGATTGATTGTTAGAACAATACCTTTAAAGTGCTTGGAGGAAAAGGAAACCTAAGGGTTGTGAAGGGATTTCCAAAAGAGTGATCTCTGGAAGGAAGTCTTTAGCAATACAGCTGAATAAGATAGTGGGAAATGTTGTAGAGTGTATGCAACTCAGGTTTTGGAGGCCACAAATAATCATGCTCCTAGGTTGGAAGGATGTCATGTGTTGCAGGAATTCAGGTATGTTTTTCTTGATGAATTTCCAAGGATTCCTCCAAAGAGGGTTGTTGATATCACATTTGAACTTGTTATGGGAGATGCACCAAAGTCCAAGACACCATACAGGGTGAGTACACCAAACCTTCTAGAGTTGATGATGCAACTGCAGGAGTTTTGGGAAAGGAGGTATACCAAGTCAAGTATCTTTGGTTTGAGAAAGAGAAATGTGATACACTCTAGTGGTGTATTGGTTACAGGAAGTTGAACAAGGTCACTGTCACATGCCCCAATTTGCAAAAACAATTTTATAATATTTGAGGAACATTGTGTTAAATTTTATGCTAAGTTGTAATTGATGACCCAGTGGGGTCAAGAATATTTAATGTAAATTTAGAATATTTTATTTATAAATAAGTAAATGAGGAGACAACAGTTTAGGGAAACTGTTAAAAGAGTGTTTACTGGTCAATTGGTGGTGGAGACTAGGTGGAGAGGAAACTGGAAAGTGGTAGCATCCTCAAACCAATTCCAACTGTTACAGGTGGCAACTTCCCTATATTTGTGGTCATGATTCCCCAAGAAAGTGGAATCAAAACAGGTTGCTCATTTAATGAAAACTGACCCAGAAGACCTAGGAATCTCTATAAAATTTCCCATTGAAGAGAGTTGAGGCTGTTCATTCTAGAGAAGCGATCATTCAGGGTGAATGAATTTAATCAAGAGAAATTCAATGGAGGGGATTCTGGAGTGTGTTTGAAGGGATAACTACTGAGATTGATCTAGTTACAAATTCTAAGTTGAAGATCATACTATTGAGAGAATATTTTTATTACTGAGGTAATTGGACCAATCAGGTGACAGAGGTCTTACAGTTGCATTCTCCACCCAATTCTCAGCCAAGAAGACTAGGAACAGGCTCGGGGGTCCCGAGGAAGCGTTGTTTGAGCATTCTCCATTAGTTTGGTTGGGAGGAACATCCTCCTTAAGCTGTTGTCATCTTGTCTTCAACAGGTTCTATTTTATTTTATTGTTTTTAGTTAAGTAATTCATATTTTATCTACTACATGCATGTTAGCGTTTAGGGTTTATGAATTGAAAGGTAACTGTGTAATGTTAGGTTCAGTAAAATTTTAGATTACAATAGAAATGGAAATGATTATGTAAATAGTGAAACAAATAGAAATTTAATTTCCAAGCTGTGTTTTTCCACACCTGAACGCAAGTCATACTCTAGCACAGTTGTATTGTCTTAGGTAAATGAAATGATTTTTTATTGGAATGTAAACAACATATATGATTCTTTATTTGAATGTAAACAGTAAATAGATTTTACTTCAATATTTATGAATTTTACTAAATAGTAGTTCTATGTTTTGTCTGCACTTATTTACTTCAGCCAACTAAATAGAAGCATAGGTGTAAAAGAAAATAGTAAATATTATTATTTCTAGTATTAGTATACTAATAACATATAAGATAAGATAGTTAACAGAAGTAATGTAAGCAACTAATATTTAAGAAAACATGTAAAAAAAAAGAAATTAATACAACAGTTTATAAACATTAACTTTATAGACCAGAGTGTGTCTTATCCAGGACCTAAGGATTCTTATATAATCCTTTTATTTTAGAAAAATTACTGAAAGTAAACTTTACCCTTGTTTCGAGTATGTTGTACTAAACACTAAGTATTTATTAACTAAGATTTAAAAGCAGCACTGTTTAGGATTTCTTACTTTTCTTACAGAGTTAGCATCATACTTATAATTGTAAGTCATTTCATCATTCCTTATCCTATTTTGAAAACATAGTTATTAATGCTGTAAAAATAAACAAGGATTTAATTTAAACTATAGCGTTAAACAACATGTTCAAAGCAGAGTCCTAGAGTTTATATTATTATTTCACAACAAAGCTTTAAAAATTATAATTATAGAGTATTAATAAATACAATACATATGTAAATAATGAACAAAGTAAACCAGTAATTACAAACCATTTGCAATATAAAAACCTTAATCAAAGGTAGGATTTATAGCCTTTAGAATCAAAGGATTGAAACCCAAGCCTGTTAATAAAACTAAATATACGGAAAATATTTTATATTAAACTGTAATGAGATACTTTACTAACAGAATAAGTAAAACCCAGTTCATATATAACATGACTGTTTCCACAGTCTTCTTTTCTTAAATTCAAATAGGAAAACTGAAGCAAATGAGACACAGATCACATAAAGATCTCTGAGCACAGAGGAGGTTCTTTATAAACTTAAACAACATCATTACATCACTTAAGCCGTAAGGATGAAACTTCTTAACCAAAACCACATATACATTATAGCTTCAATATCTTGTGCTACCCAATGAAGTATCACAAGGGTTTTTAAATAAAACATGGGTAATAAATAGCAAACTAAATATCATAACCAGCAGAGATTTCGAAGCCATGTTTCCAACCATAGGAACCTTCATCCAACAACCCAAATCCCAAGGAGGGAGAACTCACGACGAGACCAGGGCTTACCAGTTGGAAGAACACAAAGTTAGCCAAAACATGATTTTGCATTCCACACAAAGTCTGGAGCTGTCAGTGTGAGCCTGCAAGATTATAATCCAAACAATATTTAAAACTCTGAGTCATAAATTACTAAAACCTTAACTTAGTAAATAATTTGACAAAGGAATTTCGCTAAAGGTAAAAATGTTTACCTGTGAGCAAGAAGAAATCAAATCCAAGAAGATACGGCCACCCAAATCGTATGCACCAAACCTAGGAAACCCTTAATCCAAACCTGTGATAGAGGTAGCAAGGATACAGTCTCAAGATCCACGATGCCAAGGAAAATAACAAACAGACACAAGGGTAAAACCTTTTACCGCCTTCGAGCCAAGCGAAGAAGTTTAAACCACTCACACTATGTTTTCCTTAACTCACAAAAGAAACTGAAAACACAAACCATGAAACCATAAACCACTTTGCATAGTAATGCAGGATTTAGTGCCAAATATTAAGGAAGAGCATGCCTCTCATGGCTGCAAGGAGTCTCAGAGAGCAGCCTCCAGGAAGACAAACCCTCGGAGCAAAATGCAAAGGAGTAGGGTTTCATTTTGTTGCACCGAGAGGCGCTCTACAGCCCAGTATGGGGGAGATCTTGTAACGTGATGTAACGTTACTAACGTTTGTAACATGTCAGCTAAAAATAATAGTGATAGTGAATATTATAGGATAGATCTTGTAACGTGATGTAACGTTAGTAACATTTGTAACATGTCGGCAAAAAATAATAGTGATAGTGAATATTATGGGAGAGATCTTGTAACGTGATGTAATGTTTGTAACATGTCGGCAAATTATGGGAGAGATTTTGTAACACAAAATAAAAAATAATATCACATTCGTAAAATTATTTTTATTAATAAAAAATAAATTTTCTAATAGGCCAAAATAAATGTCGGCCACAAAAACAATCTAATATGGGGGAGATGTTGTAATTTTCCTACCTAACAAAACAATAAAAAAGTAAAAATTTAATTATCCGTAAAATAAATATGTGGGTCAAGGAAAAAACACAAAATTGAATTATCTGCAAAAGAAAAAACAATCTAATATGGGGGAGATGTTGTAATCTTCCTACCTAACAAAACAATAAAAAAGTAAAAATTTAATTATTCGTAAAAAAAATATGTGGGTCAAGAAAAAACAAAAAAATGAATTATCCGCAAAAAAATGTTGGCCTTGCACATGGTTTTAAAACCATGTACAAAGCATTCTAAACAACCCATGGTTTTATTGTACATTGTTTAGGAGGCTTTGCACATGGTTTTTAAACCATGTGCAAGGAATCCTAAACAACTCATGGTTTTATTGTACATGGTTTAGGAGGGCCTTGCAAATGGTTTTAATACCATGTGCAAGGCCTCCTAAATAACCCATGGTTGTAGGAGGGCCTTGCATATGGTTTTAAAACCATGTGTGCGGAAATTATGCAATGTTCGTTCATAAAAAAAAAAATAGTATATGTCAGCCATAAATAATATTAAGTATTAATAATAAAAATATTATATGTGGACCTTAAATAAAAAAAATGTGTCTTTTGGTTTGAATCAAATCAATGGATACCTAAGAAGAGGTTTGCACCTAGAGAGATTTGATCCATCTCGGTGCTTGATAGAGCCTAGGATTTGGATCTATGCTAGTTATAAGTCAACCAATGCATGGAGGAGGCTGGTCCACGTGCCCTTCCAAAACTTTAACCAAGTGTTGGTCAAGTTCTATTGTCAACGATGCACATTCGAATATAAAACATATCATTGCCAATAATACAAATCATGCTATCAACCATAATATAACATTTCATATGATTGCTCATCATTTCAACTTTGCCATCGATGATATTATACTATGCCTTGGAATTAGTATATTATAGAAGCAGATATTATAATGTATTTTTCCATTAGTTTTGATTACATATATTAGTTGATAGGTAGATACAACTACCTTAGGTTATAAGTTAGGATGATGGGTATAGTTTGATAATGTTAAATCATAAATCAATATAGTATTGTAATATTGCAATAACATTGTATCATGGTTATAACCTAGAGATTAAAATTACAGCTTGTATACTAGCTGTGCAAGAAGATAATCCTAATTGCAAACAATTTTCAAACAAGTTCGTAATGTTTCATGACTAGTAAAGGAGAATTAGAGTAGAGATATGTTGTTATTTACAATATATTTATAAACTAAAGAGCTCTAAACTTCTCCACATAAAACTCGATGCTGATAAATGAAGGAGTCTCCAAGGAGACTGAAGACAAACCTTATTGCAAGAGTTTCTCATAAAAAAACTAATAACTCATTGTAAACTTTACCAACAAAAAACAGAAGATTATGTTCATACTTAAAGAGCAGTACACTTAAGTTATAAACATAAAATAACAGTAAGATCACAAAACAGTCGGAGTAATGATACACCAAGATCATGATCTCTATGCTCACTGTGGAAATCTATAATTAAATAGGTACTATAATTTATAAAAGATAATCATCTTATGACAGAAAGAAACCATGCGAGAACTCATTCTTCTAAATAGCATTAATTATGTTAAGGATAAAAGTCATTATGGATTAAATATAAATACTGTCATAGATCCAAAACAACGAAGGAATTTACTTTACCTCATAGGATACTTACAGGTTAATAAACATTCTACATACTAGCATCTTAACATTCTAGAGAAGTACTTTCTCGACATAATTTAAAATAAAATCCTACTTGATCATATGCTTACCTGCTGAACCTGTAAGAACCAACAGTCCATTTGAGTTAGCAGAACGCTAAGTAAGCCCCGATTTCAAACATGGTTTCTCACCTACTTGACAAAAGTAAATCATCAGTACAGCTAGCAACAACTAAATTCAAGCCCTCCTTCTATAACTTATAGAAAATTAAAGTTGTATTAGTTTTTCTATATTTGAAACTAATCCTTAAAATTTGTTAAACTGTTTCATTTTCTGCTAACCTCTAGCAGTTACTAAACTGCAGTTTAAGACATTTTATGTCACTTTAAAAATTTTAAATTTTTATGAAATTTTTGGTTATTACAGTCGTTGTGATGAAAAACTATCATTTTCTAGAATTGATGACCTTTTGATCAAATGAGAAGATCAAAGGTGTTTTCCAAGATTGACTTAAGGTTTGGTTACCAGTAGGTAAGGATCAAGGATGAAAATGTTCATAAGAAAACCTTCAAAGCAAGGTATGGATCTTATGATGTTGTAGTGGTATCATTTGGATTCAAAAATGCACCAGCTACATCTATGTGCCTCGTGAATAATGTTTTCAGTAAGTATCTGGACATGTTCGTTCTTGTTTTCCTTGATGGCATTCTTATTTATTTTAAGAATGAGGAAGAACATGTGGAACATTTGAGGATGACTTTGAAATTGCTCAAGAAACATAAGTTGTATGCAATTTTGAGAAAAGGTGACTACTATGAATATAGAAATCATCATTTGGGTCACATTATCTTAGATAAAGGAATATCTGGAGACCCTGAAAATATTGAGGCCATGATGAGTTGGCCTCCTCCAAGAAAGTTAATAGATGTAAGATCTTTTGTGGTACTTGCAGGGTATTACAGGAACCTCACTAAAGACAATTTTGTAGGTAAAGTGAATCCCATGTATAGGCTAAGAAAGCATGCATGTCAACTTGTATTTCCATGAGGAAATGGCCCTTGTGTGTAGGGGAATACACATAAGGACATCCTGAATACTCGGGTAGAATGATTTGAGCAGAGCAGCATGGTTGTGCCCAAAGAAACCCAGGGAAGGAAGCTTCCATGTGTCATGAGAAGGATCTCATGGCTAAGAACATATTTTGAAACTTCGAATTGCAAGTTTTTCTATTGATTATGGGAGACTGTGATCTCATGTGATGGTTTTGATTCATGCTAACAGTGGATATGCTTGTTTTGCATTGCTTGATGTTTGAAGTTCCTGTTGCTAACTGTGACTATTTGGCTGATTTAAAATTATGTCTAGATGACATGTTGTAGGTGGATTTTGGGAAGCATGTGTAAGTAGGGGATGAGTGCTCCCACTTGCAAAACCAAAACAATATGAGGATGGCCTTATGGTTGCATAAATCTGATTTTCTGCAGGAAGCAAAATTGTGAATTTATAATTTTATTTTGACTGTCAATATTATTGATTGTTTGATGCCTGGAAAATCATGTATGCATGAAATGGATTTGAAAATATATGATTAGAATTTTATGATGACATCTCATGTAAACTGCATACTTGTATTTAACGCAAGTGAGATGGTGAAAGTATGCCCTTGGAGTACATAGCTTCTCGAAGGATGTGTTTGGGATACATAACTCCTCGGAATGATGTATTGGGTGTGCATAGCTCCTCGGAAGGATGTACTGGGTGTACATGGCTTCTCGGAGGGATGTGTTTGGAATAGGTTTGGAAAACTATGATTGAAATTTTTCTATGATGACATCTCATATGAACTGCATGCTTGTATTTAATGCTGGTGATATGAAGAAAATATGTACTGGGTGTACATGGCTCCTTGGAAGGATGTACTGGGTGTACATAGCTTCTCGAAGGGATGTGTTGGAATAGGTTTTCAAACCTATGATTGAAATTTTACAATGGCATATGATGTAAACTGCATGTCTGGAAAGGAAGCACCTAAGCATTGGTAAGCACATGGAAAAGGTGCTAGGCCCATAAGCTAGCGCTACCATTGAGAACTGAAGGAGGTTTCAGGCTCTGAAGTGGGGATGAAAATATCACAGTTGGGAGATGTTATATAGATAAGTATTTGGTTTACTTATCTAAGAGGATTTGACTTTCCTTTCCGCAACTTGCATGGTGCGAGATGTAGGATAGAGAAAATGTTCTTCTGTAAATTCTGTTCCCCACATATTTCCTTCCACAACTTGTGGGATGCAGAATGCGGATTTGTAGATATCTATTTTTACAACTTTCCTTTCCATAGTGGTCTATTCAGCATGCGGGATGCGGAATGCAGGATCACAATTTCCATATTTCCTCGATTTTGCAAACTCAAGCTTTATGCATCATTGATTCTTGTGGTTTGATTCTTAGCCGTTGATCTGTCTCCAGATGCGGAACAGATGATGACCATCGATTTCCATCATGATATTTCTTCATCATTCGATCTCTTATGAGATCTTTCTTCATAGATCATCGAATTGATCACTGATAGGATCAATTTCTTTGTTGTTGGGAAGTTGGATAATTTAACTATAGACTTGAATAGAGTGAATGAAATATGATTTCATTCGTCTATAGATATCTAAAAAATTAGGAATACATCAAAATACATACATAATTCAATGAACTTTGTGTTCGATGCTCCTGCAACAATCACAATGAGCAGTTATGGTCATGTTATCTCTCTAGTGAACGGGAGGGAACATGACAATGTGGTTTCCTATTTCAATGGTGTCATCTTAGTATAGGATTGGTATGTCAACTTGATAAGTATTGGTTTATCCCATTAGGATTGGTAATGCATGTTTGGTCCTAGGGAGATTAGTATGTCTAGATAGGATTACATGGCCCGAAAGGGTTAGTATGGCAGACAAGGCTTGTTTGGTCCCAAGGTATATTGGTAGGCTTGGCAGGATTTTTTGGTCTGAAAGGATTAGTAAGCAATACAAGGCTAGTTGGGTCTACCAGATTTCCCATAGTGATGCTACTCCATATGCCCCAACACTCTGTGTTGTTGCTGCTGATGTTGTCCCAACACTCTTTGTTTTTAATAATGATGATGTTGATGATAATGATGTCATCCCAACACTATGTGCTACTACTGATGATGATTTTGCTATATCATTATGTGTTGATGATGACGATGTTGTTGTCTTAACATTTTATGTTGTTGATGATGATTTTTTTCCAACATCTCTATGTTGATGATCTTGATGGTGATCTAGAATTTGTTTGTTAATGATGTTGTTTTATCACTAACATGCTAATGATGTTGTTGTTGTTACAGTATTTACATACTAATGATGTTTGAGATGATGATAATGATCTACTATTCACATATTGATGATCATACTCATGCTAATGATGATATATCATGCTTATGATGATGGTGTTTAATGATGATGATGTTCCATAATGATGATGTTCTGTTATGATGATGTTCGACGATGATGTTTTTTCATGATGATTATTCTCCATGATGATGATGTTCAATGCTGATGATATTTCATGATGATGACACTCTGTGATTATCATGTTCCATGATGATGATGTTCCATAATGATGATTCTTTGTGATGATGATTCATGATGTTGTTGTTACAAAACTTCCTATGACATATAGATCCACCATTTAATTATATATATGTTGTTGTTGTTGATGATATAAAATACCTTCCTTGTTAAGAGGGAGTGTTGAAATAATGTAAGTGTGGAAGATATTCTATTGTACATTTCTTATATTATTTTTATTCCTCCCTTCAGAAATGTTTTTCCTTCGATTAGGGATATCATTGATGTAATTTGTTAGGTAAATTATCTAGGTAAAACCTCCATTGTAAGTCAGGTTAATATTTCCCACAAAAGAATTGTTAAATATTTTTTTGTGTCTCCTAAGGAAATTCGACCCTGTTGGAGAAATGAAGTTGGCCCTATTGGATTATTAGAATTCTTAGTTGATGTGTATAAATGGATGAGGCACCCTTGATATTTGGACATACTCACAACTCAAGCAATTTTGCTACAAAGAGAGAGAGGAGTCCATCTAGAAGAGAAGAAGCAATCTATCTTTATTATTGGGATCTTACACTATACTTGGTTGGATTCTATAATGAGGAAGCTTTACTGGGTTTTCTTACCCACAAGCATTTTTCTTGGATAAATATTTGTTTCTTCTTGTCTTATTGTGCTTGTCATTCTTTCAATGATATTCTTGTTATTTGGAATAAAACTTTAAAAAATATAACATCATGGGGGCACATGGGTCTCACAAGGTTTCAGGTGGGAAGCTGATGGTGGTGGAGCAGGTGATTAGAGGAATTTACTTTATGTTGTACAGGAATAAACACCTTATAACTGAAGGTTTGGGGTTACCAAGATACTCATAAAACTTACATGCAATTAACTTTAGAGTACAAAAAGGAAATAAGAGGATAGTATAGACTCACCCGATTAACGACGGTCGATCCTAGCTTTGTCCTCTTCCGCTCTGCTTCTCCACCAAAGCCTTCAGGATGCTTCTCCTTCACCTGTAAAGAGAAAATCCTCCAAGTGCAAGCTTATACATATATATAGAACATGTTAGATAAATCATATACAGAGTGCTTAATCATAAATATTCATCAAACCATGATACATGAAAGACATTCAAAACACATTTGGAAGAAGGATTCTCTTTATTAACAATAGTGAATGAGTTAAGATTACAACCCAACGCCTGAGACAAGGACTCCTCTGCAACCAAAGGATTCTGAGTTCCACTGCTCCAAAGACTTCTGAATAGACACCACCAGCATAACTTTTCTCTCCAAGTATTATTGATTAATACCCTCCCCAAGGCCTTTATTTATACTTAGTGAAATAAGGTATTTTTGAGGGTTGAGGAGGTTGAGACAGTTAAGATGGTTATCGTTAAGGGCTTAACAAATCTCAAATAATCACGATTTATTATTTTTAATGTCAAAGGAAGGTGTACGTGGGTATTAATACTGGAAACCTGCGTATGACACATGAGTTGCTCTAAGGGCATCCCGCATACAGATCTGTACGCGGGTTGCAATTACAAAGAATAGCGTACAATACGCGACATTCTGTAGGAAAAGTCGTGTATGTACACGGGTTGCATATAGGAAAAGGTGCGTATGACACTTGACATATTCAAAGGTAAAAATAGCAAGCTGGATGGGTAATGAACGTAGTTCACAATATGCCCATCTATAGTGTTTTAGGAAACCTTCAATCCATAAGTGTCCTTTTGTGTGCCAACATGGGGAATATCGGCACTCGGACGGAGAAGTGCCATTTGGGTAGATAATAGATGCCCCCTAATGTGTGAGGTCAGAGGGAAGCGATGGCCAAAATACATTATAATCTTTATCTTTGGAGAACTCAAAAATCCAATGGAGTAGAGGTAGTACCTGAAACAAATACATAATCATGTCATATACAAAGTCATATCTAAGGATGCTATGTTCAATATACTGTAACACTAGCTCCTTTACAATATTTGAGTACATCATATGATACGGGTACTAGACCACGTATATTACAAAGGTGGATCGAAGCCACAATATACAATAATGATGAGTCTTCAAAGATCTGGAAGCTGTGTACATAAATGGAACATAATCTCGCGCAACTTAGTCCATAGGTGAGGAACTAAGGTATTCATAAACAATCCCAAAGAACCAGTACAATCCAAGCCATGTGAATAAATGTAGGTTGAAGTCGAACATGAAAAGGATTCAATAGTTTGTCAATCAATAGGTGATAATCGACAACTAAAACAAAGGAATTCATCAATGATGAAAGTGAATCATGAGGTACAATCATCAAAACTCTAGGTCTTCATCATCAAAAAGTACTGAAATGGAACCATGCTATGATAAGGAAGGCAATAGATCCTCCAATGGATCACAAGAGTGACTAGGAACTGGGAAAAACAAGGGTGATACAATAGATAACAGATATAACAATGATGTGATCAAGATAAAGATCAAGCATTAGGTTGAGTCCTTGAACAATGAGCATGACACAGAGATGACCCAAGGCAGCTTTTAATTCATATATAGAACAACTAGACTTATCTATCATGTAGGAGACATGATCAGATTCCCCAGGTATAACGGACAAGAGGAGGAGTAAGAAACTCAAAGTAATAGCTGAACGAAAAGTGAACACTGAGACATGGGTATCGAAAAAAATAGAGAGTGCTATGTTCAAGGAGGACATGATACCACTACTGAAAATAAGATAAAACTTCTTCTTACCTTCCCTGTTAAATTTTAACAAGTCCAGGAAATTCAACTCGGATCCCTCTTCATTTTTTAACAAGATTGAAGAGAAGGAAAAATAATGCTTGATAATGTCACTGATTCGTGGATTTAATGAGCCCAAACTAGTACATGTTCAGCTGGTTTTTTCACATTTATAGAGTCTGAAAACTCCAAAGAAGACTCCAAGGGAGTCCTTTTTCGTCCAATTTAGTCTCCTGAGGCCGGAAAAGTATAAAACATACCATATAAGAACTCTCTTAACTTCAGTAGAAGAAAAGGTGAACATTTTTCATACTTAGTCAGGGAGGTCCGAAAAAGGTTAAATTGGCACCTACCCAAGGCTCCTTCCAGAACAACATGAATAGCTTGAGTTTTACGAGTGTGAAGGAAAGCAAGATCACTCGAAAAGATCCATTTGATTACGAGAACTGGGGCTTACAAAAATAAACTCATTTCTTTGTTCTTAAGTGTTTAACGAGCATGATAAAGACACAAAGTACACACAAAATATTTTTCATGTTTAGGTCCAGAGCACGCAAAAGAGAAAACTAAGCTCATACCGGGAGTTCCTTTTCCATAAATTTAGTGCCTCCGGTCCGGAAAAGTGATAAACCTATGCCTGAGAATACTCTTCTCAATTCAAAAAGAAAAGAGAGGAATCCTTTCTCGTATTATTCTGCATGGTTCGAGAAAGAGATAACCTACCACCAATGCATATGCCCATTCACATATTCTTAATGAACTTGAACGGACAAGTTAACTCGGTAGTCAAGTCTATTTTGAAAGAGTTAGACTTGGGCCTAAAGAAACTCAATGAGGGCGGGGAGTCCTATAAAGGGATAGCTTGTAAAAAGAGGTTCAAAAAGAAACTCTATTTGACGTGAAAAATAGCTAAAAGGATACCCCTGTACCTGAAATAGCTGGTGGCATGAGTATCAAAGGACAACATAGGTTTTAAAAGAGGATACTCATTAAAAAAGGGTTCTATCCATGGAAGAACAATCGTAAAAAAAAGCAACTAATGGTTTATAATACCATAGTCCGTGGAAAAATGTTGATTGCTAAGGTTAAATGTGGATTGAGTATAGATACAAAAATGCATTGGAAATGTCAAAACCACCCTATGGGAGCAAAAGGCACTTTATAATGATGAAAAACCTGTTTCAAGGAAAAAAAGAAAAATGGTATTAGTTAAAATAGATTTCAAAGTATAGGAAAAACCCACTTTGAGAAATAAAATTTCTATAAATAGTTCAAAATCAAAACAAAACTCACCATTTTGAATTTTATCCATAAGAAGCAAGTTTTTACCTCTACTTTCATTTGATGATTATGGACAATCTAGTGGAGGAAATCAAATTTTGCAAGTTGCAGGTAATCCTACACCCCGAGCTCTTCAATTTGATCCTAGCAATTATTAAATTTGTGTCCCAATTTCATTGTTAAAAGCATCCTAAATCATGTCACAGTGCGTACGCGGGTTCACAGTGTAAAGACTCGCGTACACATGTTCTGTATGCAGGTTGCCTAGAGAGACAGTCGTATACAGTACGTGACATGTCTATCTAGACAGTCGCATGTACTATGTGAAGGATAAAAAGCTAATTATAGGAAAAAAAAATTGAAATTTTATATGAAATTGATAAATCATATTACTTGTTTTGCTAGGTGTGAAGATGGTGTTGGAATGGAGGGAACGAGAACATGAAACTATGGACCAAGAAGCACTCCAAAGTGTGCCCACCATACATGCTTTATGAACGAGTGGGTTATTAAAGTTCTTTTGCACATCACCCATGCGGTCCAATGTTTGTCTATTGGAGTTCATGATAAACTATTGGGATCATCATTTGGGGATGTTTGACCTATAGGGTGAGAATTTGGAAATTACTTCCAAGGACATATATTTCATTACCGGTCTGTCATGATGAGGAGCACTGGTAAACTTAGAGGGCACTGGCAGAGGTGGTGATACTTTAAGTGTCCATAACTACATTGATGTGTTTTGCACACCAGGTACCCAGAAGAGAGGTAGATGTGTCCCTATTGCACATATATGTGATTTTACACTATAGGTACTGATGAGCACCATCATCAGGATTGCAGGATCCTCTTCTTTACATTTAGCTACACAGAACCAAATGAGGTTGGCGATGGATTGTTTGCATGGTGCCCTCTGTGATTGGTGTTTAGGAGTTGTCCCCATTATGAAAAGACAACTCTTTGATTGCAAGAGAGGAAGGTGAAAGAACTTTGGGTATTCTAGCATATTGGTTTCCTTCTTCTTCTTCGAGAGTACCAATATTGAGCCCTGCCATACCCCTACCAGTTCGATCTCCACGTCAGCCAAAGCTGAGCATATGGGGAGACATATTCCTTCGTCAAGGAGGAGGAGATATAGTGCATAGTGTGTACGATGATGACTTCTAGATCTGGTGGGAGCGATAGCTACCAGCACTAGAGTAGTTTACATATGCTAGCATGGATTTTTGAGGTGATCCAGACCTTGTCCTCCCTCCAGGAGGAGCATGGGGAGAGCTAGGTAAAATTTTTCTAATTTTTAAACATTTTTAAAATTTTTATGAATTTTAAAATGATAGATATATACACGTATCTACAAGTCTTAATCCTATAAACATGTCAAAATGAAGATATTGGACCGATCCGCCCTGACGGGAATCCACTCATGTTTGTTCATCCTGTCATAGGTGAAGACCTGGGGCTTATTAGGGTTCTAGAGGGTAAGCTGGCTAGGCTGACCCAAAGTGTTCCCACCTTGCAGATAGAGCATATCCTCGCCATCATGCAAGAGTTTGTGGTTGGAGTTCCACCAGTCTGGTTACGCCTTTTGAGGCGAGTTGCCAGAGTGGTTCTTGTATACATAGACGCTGTGGAGGCTTCCAAAGCCGAAGAGGCTAAGGAAGCCAGAGTACAGAAGGACCATGGGGACCAAGGTGGTCCTTCTAAGATCTAGGACATTTTGATGGATTGCAATCCACATTTTTGTATATTATACAGTTATTACTGGATCTGAGGATCAAACTAAACCTATCTATGGGCAGATACTTTACATATATATATATATATATATATATATATTGTTGTTGGTTTATTTACAAGTGTTTTTTATGTGCATGCTGCATATTTTATGAAATGTTTGTTAGATGCCAATCTAAAATGTAATTAGTATATGCATCAGTCAATGAATTCTGATTTCTCGGAATGTGATTGAATATAATAACTTCAAAATTTCTTTCCAATAACCTAATTTGCATGAACTAATGTAACGGGATAGGATTTCACACCTGATAAGCTCGATTGAGCTGGGAGACCACCAGTTGAGAGTCCAGATGGACCTCGAGCTGGGTGATACCATGTGACAAAGCATCCCATAGAAGCTCAATTACAGCCCTATACTCAACAACATTATTAGAAGCAGGACCTAAGCAAGCACCTCCTATGGAAACTAGCTGTCTTGAGGGAGAGTAAATGACCCACGCTGCTGAGGCTAGATTACAAGTGTGTTGACTGGCACCATCGGCGAACCCTATATACCTCTTAGAAGACATCTGCAACAACCAACGGATGGTATAAAAAACAAAACTGACAACCTAATGTACATAAAAGTACATATAATAAAAATACAAGAAAAAGTGCTAAGCCTAAGTATAGTACTTCTTCAGGTAGAGCCCATTTCTAGGCTCAGGCAGCTTGTTCTCGTCAAAATCAATTAACTCATATGCGCCCTTCTTCAAGAATTTTGACACGACATAAGGTCCTAACCACATGGCCTTGAATTTTCCTACCCCCAGGGGTTCTTTGTCTTGGTCCCAAAGCAAGAGAACTTCCCCCTCAAAGAAAACCCGAGGTTTGACTGATTTATCATATTGAGTTTTGACCCTATTCTTATGAGCTTGATTAGCAGTCAGTGCATCTCTACACTATTCATCAAGGTGTTCTAAATGTACCAGACATTCCTCAAGCTCTGTCGTATCAGGTAACACATGAATAGCTATTTTTAGAGATGGGATTTCACATTCAATCGGGGTAACGGGTTCCACTCCATGGACAAGTTGGAAGGGGGAGAAACCCGTAGCATTTTTTATGTTAGTTCGGTAGGCCCAAAGAGTAGGGTATAGCATGATGTGCCAGTTAGAATGGGATGCATCAATTGTATATTTAAGGATAGTCTTTAAAGTCTTGTTTACAGCCTCAACCTGACCATTTGCTTGCGGATAATACGAAGATGAGTGTTCTTGTCTGAATCCGAGCATAGTGGTCAGTTCTGTCATCATGCTATTTTGGAAATGACTTCCATGGTCAGTGACAATCACTTTGGGTATACCAAACCGTGCTATAATCTGATTGAATACAAAGAAAGCTATTGTTTCCCCGTCGGCTTTAAAAGTAGGCATTGCCTCTGCCCATTTTGTAAAATAGTCAACAACGAGAATAATATATTTATGCCCCCCAGCTGAAGCTGGGTTGCATGTTACGTAATCAATCCCACATTTGATAAAGGGGCCTACCGAGACAATGGGAAACAATGAAGTGGGATGTGACCGCATTTTCCTGGTGTAAAGCTGACAAGGATGACAACGTTTCACTGCTTCCACATAATCTTTGAAGATCGTGGGCTAGAAATAACTGGCACGTAGTATATTCTGGGCCATTGCTAACCCAGATAAATGACCCCCACATGCTCCACTATGTGAATCATTCAGGACAATATCCACTTCCTCATGGGTAAGGAATCGATGCAAAATGGAATCTACCCCCCTTCGATATAATGTATCTCCTATGATGAGGTAGTTCTTAGAATGAAGGCGTAATTTACGTCGTTCCTCCCATGAGGAAGCTACATGGTACTTCAAAGTCTGGATATATATAAGAATATCCCCATACCAAGGATCAGAGATTTATATCAAGAAGATATGCTCATCTGGGAATGAGTCATCTTCAACGGCTACATTTTCTTCAGTAGGAAATTCTACTATAAACTCAACAAAAACTAAGGACTTCTTAGACTTAGCGGACTGAAAATCCAGGTCAAAATCTTGGAGAATGACTATCCATTTGTTAAATTCCCCCCCAACAATACATTGAGACAAAACATATTGAAACGGATTCACATCCACCACTATTGTTGTGGTCCTCAGTAAAATGTAGTGACGTAACCTCTGAACAGCATAAACAGCTGCTAAGGCTAATTTCTCAACGTGGGAGTATCTAAGTTCAGGTCTGGCCAAAGCACGGCTAAGATAATAAATGACATGCTATATGAGCTTATCATCTTCCTGGACTAACACTACCCCAATGGTCGACTCAGACATGGCCAGATATAATATAAGATCCCTAGAATAATCTGGCAGGCATAGTAAGGGTGCCGACAACAAAGCTTTTTTTAATGCCTCAAAATCGAGTTGTGTGGTTTCATCCCATACAAATGGGGTGTCCTGTTTGAGCAGGTGCATGAAACCCTTAGTAATATTGGCATAGATAACAATAAAACATTGGAGAAAATTAGACTTCCCTTGCAGGCTTTGAAGTTGCCTGATAGAATGAGAAGGAGGCATATTTACAATGGCCTCAACCTTTAATGGATCAACCTGGATGCCTCTACTAGAGATAATGAACCCAAGCAATCTTCCTGAATCGACACAGAATACACACTTGTGGGGATTCAAGCAGATTTTATAATATCTAGATCTCTCAAATATCAACCGTAAGTGATCTGGATGTTGTATCCTCTTACGAGAGTATGCAGGAAAATCATCAAGGTATGGTTCGACAATGGCTTTAATATCATGGAAGGAAAAGTTCATAGCCCGTTGAAAGGTTTCCCCAACATTTTTCAATCCAAAAGGCATTTTCTTGTACGTGAATGTACCCCAAGGACAAATGAAAGCAATTTTATGTTGGTCTTTTGGTTTTATTTGAATTTGATTGTATCCAGAGAAACCATCCATAAACGAGAACACTTCACTTCTCGCACAAGCATCTATAATCTACTCTATAAATGGCGTGGGATATTTGTCCTTAGGAGAGGCTTTATTCAAATCTCTAAACTTAGTACAGACATGGATAGTCCCTTTCTTCTTATCAATAGGAACAGGGTTGGATACCCATTCTGTCAAAGCTATGGGATAGATAAAACCAGCCTTCAATAGTTTTTCAACTTCAGCCTTCACAGCTGCCGCTTTGCGCTGGTTAACAGGTCTTAACTTTTGTCGAATAGGTTTGGAATCAGGATATGTTCATATTTCATGTTCAACAATCGATGGATCAATGCCTAGCATCTCCTCATATGACTAGGAAAAGACATCGTGGAATTCCTTAAACAAGGCAGTATAGATTGCAATCTCTTCAGGAGAGCAATTTGCACCTATGTATATGTTTTCCATGACATCGAGATTTACAGAGATGTTAATAGGTATAGTGGCAGAAATATTTTCCATATTCCCCTCAACAAACATTCCTTCCTTAGGTAAGGGATTGATGGGTATATCAACGTCTTCTGACAGTCTCAAACGAAACTCTTGATTTTCTATTCTGTTTAGTTCTAGAAGAAAATAGGATCAATGGTGAAGATCCTCACAGATCTTACCATGTCCACTCATGGATTCCAAGATGGCTTCATCAGAAGGTAAAACCATATCTAAACAGTCCGTAGAGTGCAAAGAGTTTTTCACCCATGCGGGAAAATAGACTTCTTCCATATCCTCCGAGACTGTGAGAGGATTCGGAATAGGATCAACAGTGGTTCAAGTGATAGCTTGGTAAGCTACTTCCACTGCCAATAAGGGCACCTCTGGTCCATGGGGGGAAGGGAGAACCCAAGGATCAGTCCTATCAACAACCGTAGCTATGGGCCTCCCCACACTAGTAGAACCAATATCGTTAACCGGGGCTGGAAGATCAAATGTGCCCATCAGTGATGCATACATTCCAGCCCCCAATCTCTGTACAGCAGGTTTGACCTGATCAACCAATGGCACAGTGGACTCATTAGACTCTAAATAGCCTTTTCAAGTAAAATCAAGTTGGTCAATAGTAACCAACTTTCCCTCATGTGGAAAAACCACTACATGAAAGATAGCTGACACAATAGTGGACATCGCATAAGTCCAGTTTCTTCCTAGAAGCATATTATAGTCCAAGGGTGCATCAATTACTTCTACCTCAGCAGACACTGATTTCTTTGCTAGCTTAATTTCAAAAGCTGACAGGATACCATGCAGACGAAAGGATCTTCCATCGAAAGCAGTAAGTAGATTGTTTGACGGGACCAACTCTGGGAATCCATGAGCTTTCCAACATGTCAAGGACATAACACATGTAGAAGCACCCTCATCAACAACTGCCCTTCCAATGGTATTTCCACCATGGACGACATCTATTGATAAGGCTACATGGTAAGGTAGGCGAATTTTAACATCAGACAAATGAAATTTCACCATGAGACTCGATGAGTCCATGCTGCCTAAAGCTGTTAAGAGGGCATCCCGCTGGGCGGGGCAACTCTGTAACACCTCTAAAGCTGACATTGCACACGGGGTTTGGGCTAGATCTTCAACCACGAAGTAGGTTGAAGCAGCCCTAGCATTAGGGTTATGCAAGGTCTTCTTGAAGACACCTTTCGGTATCTTCAGCATAGTTTCAGCAGGCTTCTCTATCGTGAGAGGGTTAGAAGTTTCACCTATAGCTTTACCCTTATCAGAAGTCTATTTCTCATAATTTTTATTCCTCTTCTGTAACAAAGTCGAAGATCGAACCATGTTGATATAGTTTGGTTCAGGGGTAGTTTGAGTGCCCCCTGCTACATTAGAAGCTGAAGCAGAGTTCTGTCCTTGGGGAAAAGGATCCTTTAGGACAGCCGGTTGTTGAGCTTTAAGTAGCTTCTGGGCTTGTTCCATAAGGGGACAAAGGTGAGTAAGGTGGTCCTCGTGGCACAAATTACATAGGAACTTAACCTTATTCTTTTATTTCTTTCCCCCATCAGCATTATTCACGGGCTTCTGCTTGTTTTGGTTTCCCTCTCCTTTCTTTCCTCTCTTTTTCTTCCCACCGGGCTATTGATTTCCCTTCTAAGAGGTTTGTGCAAAAACATTTGCACTCTGGGGGGAGGGGGAAACTTTTGCTGCCTCTGCTATAGACTACATGACAGACAACTGATGAAGTTGCTTAACCAAATACTCTACGGTGGGAGAGTTTACGGAACCAACCAAACCATCGGCATGGGGTCCATGCTTAGGCTTCTCTGCATCGTGGGTAGGCCTCGATGCCTCAGGGATAATCTCATACAAGATCCCAGATTGTGAATAATTCAAATCCAATTGCTGGGACCTAAGAATGGCTTCTTCTTCATTCGTCACTCCTGAGGTGGATACATCCTTAGATATGTAGGGAAACAGGATTTAAGGAACCACTCTAGTAAGAACTCATGAGGGATGGTTTCTTTTATAAGGCTCTTTCTCCTCCTCCACTCTTGGATATGATCCAATATGTGGGTAGCCTTGTTCTGCCTAAAAGTAGATAACAAGTCCGTTCTGAAATCATATCGGACAAGAAGCTGAAAGTGGCTAAGGAATGCACTAGCCAAGTACTAGAAACTACTGAAAGCAGCAGAAGGTAACTCAATCTACCATTTTTCCACAGTACTTGTTAAGGTTCTTTGGAATAGCCTCAACCTAACTAAATCTTAATTCAGTGAATTCGAATAACACCATAAATGAAATGTGGTGGCATGAGCCCTAGGATCTTCACTAACTTTGCCCTCGAATTTACGGATGTTCGATGGCAATTTGGTGGGAACAGGTGGCCACAAGGGGTCATGCCTCACTGTGTCATTCATTAACTTTGAAAAATATGGCAAGTTTAATGTTTCCAGGAATGAAATCTTGGGTCAAAATGGGGCACCAAAAGTTCCAGCCTGGGGATTAGAGGGACCTGCCCCCGAATGCCCATAGGTAAAGGTGGGGTTTCCCCCTGCCACTGATTGCAAAGTGGGTAGATTACTCTAAAACGGATTCCATCCGTAAGCCATATGGTTGTGAGTGGGAGGCGCAGTATAAGAAGTTCGGACCGTCCAAATCGAAACTGGGGTCTGAAAGATAGGAGCCGGTATCCCTCCGCTAAACAACGAAAAGGGAGAGCTTGTAAACTGGGCCAAAATTAGAGTTTGAAAACTTTTCCGATAAGAGGTATTGTTTCCAAACTGCACTCCTACATAAGAAGGTAATGGACCTATGTATGGAGTGGATGGGGGAATGTGCCCTCCATTCCAAGGAAATCCTTGGATGAAAGTTGAGGATCCTACCAGACCACTCTGGGTAGTGTATGGAAAGGAAGAAGGAACAATAGGTATACTAGGAATCCCATTAACCATATCACCAGAAGTACCTGCTAAGTTTGAGTGAACCAATGGTTGGACCACCTCGCTCATTGGATTCAAAGGTGTAGAAGGTATACTAGATCTAGGGGCACTTACCGGGGGAGGTAGCACCCCTTCAGTCGAAATGGCTGAGGTGAACACAAAAGAAATTTCTCCTATAGAAGACATAATCCTACCCACAGGGACACCTAAAACAGGTGAATCAAAAGGTCTAACCTAAACGATCACAGGATCATTTAAATGAGTCAAGGGTATGTTAAAATTCCTTGCAAAATCATCAGTCTGCAAGTATTCTATCTCAACTGTATCAAGATTAAGACGGTTAGCTATAAGTTCTGGTTCACCTAGAACTTCACTTACTCCTACTGGTTCAAATGAACCATCCGTGTCCAATCTCCACCTTTGGGGTGGAGGTGGAGGTTCCAATGTGACGAGAGGAGGAAGTTTTTGCAACCTTCTTGACCTTCTAATAGGTTGGTCCTCCATGATTGAAATTTTAACTAGTCACACCCTAAGGCCAACTAAACACAGGAAAAAACACAAAGCACACACTATAAAAATTCCTAAAGCCTCAAACAATCAAACAAGGGTGAAAGACATGCTTTCCTGAAGAAAGCTGAAGAACGATTACTTGGCGTCCTTGAAGTGGTTCTTAGGCACAAGTAGAGGAATCACCCACCACCCTCCCACTCTTACAACAAGGGTTACCTTCCAAGCCCATCCAAGGTGAACCAGAAATAGCCTTCCAGTTTACCTAGGTATGAACCCTAAATGTCAAGAGACTAAAGGATACCTTAGCTATACCAACACTCTGGGGGGCCAGTCGCAAGCCTGACTCATATGCATGGGCAGGGTAGCTGAGCCCAAAACTCTATCTAGGACAGAATCCCCATATGCGTAAAAGTCCTGATTTACGTTTTAACAAGGAATCAGAGGGTTATCTCCTCAGTCCAATGCCTCCACGCAGCCTCATGCTTAACTCCCTTTTGAGAGGAGATTCCCAGATACAATTGATAAAGTCAAGGATTTACCTAACGAAAGGACCACTACATCTGAGTTTTAAAACTTATGGGAAGTTTACACTTCCTATCCCACAAGTCTAGCCTAACCTAGTAGGTGAAAGGCCCCTAAAAATAAAAATTACTAGTAAATTTTAATTATTGCATTCATTTTAAAGGGCTATTTCTTACTCAGAAGGAAATGGAGTGATGAACTATGGTGTTTTTTACTTGATAAGAAATAAAAAAGTAAAGGTGTATTTTTTTCAAAGAAAATTGCCACTATTAAAGCAAACTTCTTTTTCTTTTTTGTAAATATAGATTGATGAACAAATGCAAATGATAAAGAGAAACTAAGACTATGTTTTTTGTAGTTTTTGAGATTATATTTTAAAATTGAAATGAAAACTACTTATGCAAAAGAAAATGAAAAATCTTGAAAATGTTTTTCTTTTCACTTTTTAAAATGCTCAAACTCTACTATGCACCTAAAATGCACTAAACTTGAGTATACTTGGATCAAATCAACTGTATAAAAGAAGAAAACTGAAGTAAACAGGTCAATAAAACCAATAATCCACCAACAAGGGAAGACTGGGAACCCTAGCTTGGGTGTGTACAATGACAAAGAATCACTACAAACTCACAAAGGTATGTGACAAACCAACCATCATCAAAAGATAGACTAGGAAAACAATGCCCAAAACCCTGATCACCGATTCAGATAGAGACACTTCAACCTATAACCCAAACAGGCCAACCTACTTCAAAATGCAAACAAAAGACCATTGAAACAAAAGAAACCCAAAATATTTACAAGAAAGCACAGAGTGTGGTCACCAAGGTCTTCAGACTGACTACACAGTATTTATAAAGAAATCCAACTAACAAACATGAACCAAAAAAGGACAGGGACAAGCAAACCCTAGCCCAAAAATCCCTATTTCTAGGCTTGTACATGACTGTATAGAAGGGAAACTCACGTACTGTATGCGACTATCCAAGAGAGAAACCTGTGTATGTAGGCCTCTATACGCGACTGTGTATGAGAGCAACCCATGTACAGGCACAAAATTTTTCTCAAAAAAAAGGAAAATCCACAAGGCTTTCAAACACTATGGTAATCATGAACCAATATAAAATACCACACACAAACTTCAAGGCAAAGACTGGTCAGGGGTGACAGAAATAACCTACAGCAGTCTGGGCTCCCCAGCGGAGTCACCAGTTTTGTTGTACAGGAATAATCACCTTATAACCAAAGGTCTGGGGTTACCAACATACTCATAGAACTTGCAAGCAATCAAATTTATAGTACAAAAAGGAAATAAGAGGATAGTATAAACTCACTCGATTAACGATGGTCAATCCTAGCTTTGTCCTCTTCCACTTTGATTCTCCTCCAAAGCCTTCAGGGATGCTTCTCCTTCACCTGTAAAGAGCAAATCCTCCAAGTACAAGCTTATACATATATATAGAACAGGTTAGATAAATCATATACAGAGTGCTTAATCATAAATATTCATCAAACCATGATACATGAAAGACATTCAAAACACATTTGGAAGAAGGATTCTCTTTATTAACAATAGTGAATGAATTAAGATTACAACCCAACGCCTGAGACAAGGACTCCTCTGCAACCAAAGGATTATGAGTTCCACTGCTCCAAATACTTTTGAATAGACATCACCAGCATAACTTTGATCTCCAAGTATTATTGATTAATACCCTCCCCAAGGCCTTTATTTATACTTAGTGAAATAAGGCAGTTTCGAGGCTTGAGGAGGTTGAGATAGTTAATATGGTTATGGTTAAGGGCTTAACAAATCTCAAATAATCATGATTTATTATTTTTAATGTCAAAGGAAGGTGTACGCTGGTATTAATACTGGAAACCCGCGTATGACACGTGAGTTTCTCTAAGGGCATCCCGCGTACAGATCTGTACGTGGGTTGCAATTACAAAAACTCGCGTATAGTATGCGACATGCTGTAGGAAAAGTCATGTATGTACGCAGGTTGCATATAGGAAAGGGAACATATGGCACTTGACATATTCAAAGGTAAAAATAGCAAGCTATATGGGTAATGAATGTAGTTCACAATATGCCCATCTATAGTGTTTTAGGCAACCTTCAATCCATAAGTGTCCTTTTGTGTGCCAACATGGGGAATATCGGCACTCGAACGGAGAAGTGCCATTTGGGTAGATAACACTTTGGTTCGGTGTAGATGTACCTAAAGGATGTCAAACACTTACTAAATGAGGTGAGCTAGGGTGGGGGTGAATTTTTCTACCCATACTTCCTTTGTGCATTCTTCTTTTAGCACATGTAAATAGTGAGGCTGCACCATCAAGTAGAGGATAACAAGACAAGAGATCCTAATATGAGGAGGTGGTGTGAGCTTATGATTTGTGACAGAAGAGGGTTATTGGGATTCTTCTGCACCCAGTAATTATTTGCACAATGGCATCAATTTTTGATATTGTTCGAGGACTTCCCCTACACAGAAATGGACTACATAAGAGATTTAGAGATTCCTCGACCACTAGGTCAGGTTTGGGGTCTTGATGCTATGTACATGTGATTATAATTATGTTACTATATTTTTTTAAGTAGATTATATGGTATCCAATTTGTATATCATGGACATTGATGCACTAATTATGTGGGTTGTGTATATGTGGGACCGATACCATCAGCTATCTATCGCCTGTCGATTAGGATATTCATTGGGGTAGACGCACCTATGGAGCAGTTCCAACACCATAGAGACACCGATGAAACACTAGACATGCTATGGACCAATATCAACAATGTAATTGAGGAATTTGTTGGTGCCATATAGAATAACTTGGATGATGATCTAGTCTCCATCTACTAACAGGTGCCTCTAGAGTTGAGATTGATTATGTGACATATAATCATAGCAGTAGAGCATGTATGGGATCTAGCCTGAGGGGATTCATCCATATAGGAGGAGCGCTCTAATGGGGAGACAAATGATGAGGAATATGACTGAGTATTCACTTAAAAATTGATGGAGATGCCCCCTAATGCTATGAGCATATGTATTTTTGTTATCGGTTATAAATGAAGTTTTTTCGAGGAAGATGTTGTAAGTTTTAAACCTGTGTAGAGAAGCAAAGCATACAAATTATTTTAAGCAAAATAGAGATCACAACACATCATTCACACATAAACATAGATATTTACCCTGGAAACCCTTAACTGGGAAAACCAAAAAACCTTGGAGCCACACCTACTATTTTCTCTTCATTACATTATGAGATCCTCACAATACAAAATATAGGTATTCCGCAACATCCAAATACCCTAATCTGTTAACCTGGATTAGTAAAAGACTCCGATCCCTTAACCAGGATTAAGTTACATATTTTAGATAACTTCTAAAAATAGCCACAAACAGCTATAAATAGCCATAAAATCTATAAATAGCCAAAAAAAATTGCTCATTGCACTCGCATCAAAAACAGGGCCTACGACCTATTTCCGTTGAACGTGCCTTTGGGATCGTTGAGCTGCAGCACTGACATGCACACCTCCCCTCCATACGCACATGCAAAGAATATAACATATACCCAACATTATCCCACTTGTTGTTTCCTTGCATAGCAATGAGTCATGTACTCATAAAGGCACAGGTTCAGGGCATCAATGCCCATAGATTCTCTACACCACGAAAAATTATCTGTACTAACAGACTTTGTTAATGAGTTTGCAACATTTGTCAGGGTGTCAACATTCTCTAGCAGCACCTTCTTTTCTTCAACCCTATCTCTCAAAAAGTGATATTGCACATCAATATGCTTTGTCTTACCATGATAAGCAGGGTTCTTTGCCAGGAAGATTGCACTTTGGCTATCACATTCTAACCTTACACCTTTCTGTACAAACCCAATACCTGAATACAATCTTTGCAATGAAACAACTTCTGTGCCTGCATGAGTGGCTGCCATGTATTCAGCTTCTGTAGTTGAGAGTGCAACTACAGCTTGTCTCTTTCTCATCCAATTGATAGCTCCTCCAAATAGGTTAAACACATACCGACTTGTAGATATTATATGATCAAGGTCTCCATCCCAGTCTGCATCAACAAATCCATGTACATTTATTACTCTGTTTGGTCCACGCCTTCTTTGGTATAAGATTGCATAATCTGTGGTGCCACGCAAATATCTTAAGACCCTCTTTACAACTGTCCAATGCTCCTTTCCTGGTTTTGACATATATCTGCTCAAAACTCCCACTGCATGAGCAATGTATGGTCTTGTATAGACCATTACATACATCAAACTACCAACTGCACTGGCATATGGAACCCATGACATGTCTTCTTCTTCTTCCTATGTCTTGGGACACTGCTCTATAGATAACTTTACACCTACAGGAATAGGAACCTTGACCGGATTACTTTCCTGCACGTTAAATCTCTGTATTACCATCTCAACATATTTTTTTTTATTTAAACTGATCATTTTGTTTGCATGATCTCTTCTTATCTCAATTCCTAGAATGAAGTTTGCAGCAGTGAGATCTTTCATATCAAACTTGGAGGATAGTTGAGACTTCACCTCCTTTATAACATCTTTGTTGTTTCCAATCAACAGCATGTCATCAACATATAGAACTATGTTAATGAAGTGATCACCAACCTATTTGGAATACACACAGTGATCAACTTTGCTTCTCACAAACCCCAATCCAAGTATGTATGTGTCAAAATTTTGGTACCACATCCTTGGAGATTTCTTTAGACCATAAAGGGACTTATTTAGTTTACATACCAACTCATTCTTTCCCTTTACTATGAACCCTTCTAGTTGTTTCATGTATATTTCTTCTTCCAGATCCCCATGTAAGAACGTTGTCTTCACATCCATCTGCTCTACTTCAAGATCAAAAGAAACAGCAATAAAAGGAAGAAATCTAATAGAAGTTAATTTTGCAACTGGAGAAAATATTTCACTAAAATAAATCCCCTCTACCTGAGAGTATCCCTTTACTACCAAGCAGGATTTATACTTATCCACTTTACCTTCTGCATTCAACTTATTTTTAAATAGCCATTTTCTCCCAACTGATTTTCTCCCAGCTGGTAACTAGACTAACTTCCAAGTTTCATTTTTGTCCAAGGAATCCATTTCTTCATCCATGGCCTTTTTTCCAGATATCACTATCCTTTGAATTAACAAATTCCTTCAAATTTCTAGGATCATCATCAGTAATAGACATAGCAAAATGAGAGGGAAAATCAGGAGGGGAATACCTTTCTGGTTGCCTTATTTCTCGAGATGATCTCCTCAAAACTGGAGTATGAGGTTCTTCTTCTATTGAGTCAGATTCTTCACCTTCTAACTTAAATACTATTTTCTCTGGTTCCTTTTCCATTGGATTCACTTCCTGTCTGGGGACTTCTTTGACCTCTCGAAACACAACATTTTGATTGTAAACAGTATTCTTAGTTATAAGATTCCAAAGCTTATACCCTTTCATACCATCTTTATAGCCAATAAAGATTCACTTCTCATCTTTGTTATCCAACTTGCTCCTTTTCTCCTTTGGAACATGTACATAAGAATCACAACCAAAAAATTTCATATGCTTAATCGAGGGTTCCTTACCAGTCCATACCTCTTGTGGATTTTTATCAATCAGTGCTGATGTGGGTGATTGGCTTACCAAGTAACATGTTGTCTCCACTGCTTCTGCCCAGAATTCTTATCCTATCCCAGCACTGCTTAGCATGCTCCTTGCCTTTTCCATCAATGTCCTATTCATCCTCTCAACAACTCCATTCTGTTGAGGTGTGTATGGAGTAGTATTTTTCCTTTCTATTCCACACTTCTTACAAAATTCCTCGAATTCATTCCCACAAAACTCTCCACCATTATCTGTCCTCAACACCTTTATTTTCTTTTCTGGCTGACTTTCTACAAGAGCCTTAAATTATTTAAACTTGGAAAATGCTTCAGATTTCTTTCAAAGGAAATAAATCCATATGTTCGTTGAGAAATCATCTAAAATTAAACATAATACACATATATTCCTAATGATGGAACAGGAACAGGTCCAAACACATCACTATGTATTAATTCTAGAATTTCCTTTGCTCTTGTAGCACTAGATGCAAATCTTACTCAATTTTGTTTTCCATATATGCAATGTTCAAAGAAATCAAAATCTAGAGTGCAATCAGTCATACCTTCAACCATACCTTTACCTTGTAATGCTCGAAGTCCCTTTTCTTCGATATGCCCCATTCTTTGACGCCACAGCATTGTCTTTCCTGCTGATGCAGTCTTGGTTTTGTCATCTTTACCTCCTTCCTCCAGCACAACAGAATTGTTACATTCATCAATGATGGTTTTTCCCAATAGTTTGTACAGAGTTCCATACCAAACTCCCCTCATCAATACCATTGATCCTTGAACAATTTTGTAGCCACCATCTCCACACATAGTCTTTACACCTGCAACATCCATATTTTCGACAGATATCAAGTTTCTTGCTAGATTTGGAATGTGTAGCACTCCAGGAAGAGTTCTAATCCTTCCATCCTTCAATTTTAGCTTGACTCTACCACGTCCAATGATACCGGCTGGTGAATCATCTCCCAAGTACACATCTCCTCCATTGTACTTTTCATATTCACAGAACCACTCCCTATGAGGGGTCATATGACATGACGCACCTGAGTCAATCAGCCATGTATCACGTTCTAAAGGATTACCCATGGAAGCTAGGTACACATCCCATCCTTCTTCTGAGGAGTTCTTCACCTCTATGGAATGGGTATCCTCATATCCCTTTTCTTTCTCAACATTCTTGGATCTGCAATCCTTTTTATAGTGCCCAACTTTATCGCATTTCCAACACTTCCTTATTCCTTTTCCTAGGGATTTAGATCTACCCTTAGATTTAGATCTCCCCCCAAATCCTTTATTTTTGTTTCTCTCCTGGCGGCGACCTCTCACAGACAAGGAATCCATGCTATGATTATCCATGGTTTTCCACGTCATCTCTTCTGATAGTAGGGATGATACAATTTCATCAAATTTTAAGGTCTCCTAGCTAGAACTACCTATTGCAACAATTAGGTTGTCCCATGAATCTGGCAAAGAACACAATAATGTAATACATTTATCTTCTTCATCCATTTTAATACCAACAGAGTTTATCTGACTTACCAGAGTATTGTAGACATTCAAATGCTCTGTTACAGTGTCATTCTCATCCATGATGAGGTGAAACAACTTCTTTTGTAAAAACAACTTGTTCACAAGGGATTTTGATTGATACAAACTCCCTAGTTTTTCCCATAGCTTTACTACAATATCTTCACTAGATATGTTCAACAACACAGAGTCTGATTAGCACAATCGTATTGTACTCCTCTCCCTTATTTCTAATTTATCCCAATATTCTTGTGACGTTGCAGTGGATTTCATACCCGGATCCATAGCAATCCACTGTTTCTGATCTACCAGAAGATCCTCCATTTTGAGCTTCCATAGCTCAAAATTCTGGTCGTTAAATTTCTCGATCTCGATTCTTGAAGTGCTCACCATTCTCTTTCAATGCACCAATCAACATTGCAAAGCTCCCACTGAACCCAGGTTTATAACAGACCTGAGATCTATCAATTGTGTTGAACCCTTGGTAGAAAAGGCATCCTCTTGATGCCAAAATAGAGCTCTGATACAACATGTAAGTTTTGAACCTGTGCAGAGAAGCAAAGCATACAGATTCTTTTAAGCAAAATAGAGATCACAACACATCATTCACACATAAACACAGAGATTTACCCTGGAAACCCTTAACTGGGAAAACCAGAAAACCTTGGAGCCACACCTCATATTTTTTCTTCGTTACATTATGAGATCCTCACAATACAAAATATAGGTATTCTGCAACATCCAAATACCCTAATCTATTAACCTCGATTAGAAAAAGACTCCAATCCCTTAACTAGGATTAAGTTACATATTTTTAAACAACTTATAAAAATAGCCACAAATAGTTATAAATAGCTAGAAAATCTATAAATAGCCTTTGGACCTTTGGGATCACCAAGCTGCAGCACTAACATGTGCACCTCCCCTCCATACACACATGCAAAGAATATAACATATACCCAACAGATGTTAGAGCTTGTCTTTCCATATATGGACACACTTTTGTTGTTAGATTTTTATCATTCAAGCTAGCATTATGATCTTAGGATCTTTAACTGAGAGAATAACATGCACAACAATAAAACATAAGAGACAAGAGACACAAAGAATTTTCCTTGGGGAAACCATAAAGGAGAAAACCCCACAACTTCCTCAGAGATAGAATCAACACCAAAAGTAAAACCTGAAAACATAAAGATGATCTCCCGACAACAGTAGTCTCTCTCTCTGATCCTAGCAACTTCTCCTCTCACTCATGAGACCTAATGAGTGAGTGTGTGTTTGATAAATAGAGAGACTCACTCTCTATTTATATTATTTCGTTCACTTGAAACCTACTCCAACATGTCGGCCTCACTTAACAATTACTTACTAGAGTCGACATCTCTAGCAGTGTCTAATAACCCTAGTGCCCTAGAACTTGTGGGGACTTTTCCTCCTCCGAACAATAGGGAGGTTTATCCTTAACACAATGGTGGGGACTATTGCCCCAAATTACAATGACTCACTTAGGGTCGACTTCTCTAAGATATTCTAATAACCCTAGGGCCCCACAACTGCGGGGACTTTAACCCTTGACCAATAGGAGGGTTACCCACAATGACTTGACATGACTTGTTACATTATAGAAAATATCGATAGGAACATCGGGGAATCACATGACTCAAATACATTACAAACACATCTCAGAATAAACATCGGGGTACAATACATAAGATTTACAGATGAATACATTTCGAAGTTACAAATACATCAACACTCCCTCTTAACTAGGAAGGTGTTTTCTTGACACAATTTATCAACACAAGTCTTCTTCTCTATATCATCTGGATCATCATCAAGTCCTCATCATCTTTAAGTTATCTTAATCTTTAAGTCATCTTCATCTTCAGATATGGATCATCACTGGATCTGGATCATCATTACTGGATCTAGATCATCACTGGATCTGGATCATCATCACTAGATCTGGATCATCACTCAATTTGGATCATCATCACTGGATTTGGATCATCACTCGATCTGGATCATCATCACTACTGCATGATCACTGCTAGATCATCATCACGGGTGCTATCTCATGATTCTTCTCATCACAGGAAGTTCTACAGAGCTAGCCATTTTTCCTTCCATGGTTAGATGTATGCCCAACATGAAGGAACCAATCCTCTCACCAATATAGAATGGATCAGACCTTACATCTAACCATCGAAGGAAACAATCCTCTCACCATGTCAGAATGGCTCTACGTCTCATCATTTACCCTTAGAGGGAAACTTGATCTGGAGAACACCAAGCTTCTCCCTGAAGTACTCAAACTTCACCCTAGCCAATGGCTTTGTCAACACATCAGCTATCTGTTTGTCTGTCGCAACATACTAGAGCTTCACTGCTCCCCTCTGCACCATATCCCTGATATAGTGATAGTTGATGTCAATATGCTTTGACTTGTCATGGAACACTCGATTATCCAACAACTTCATGCAAATCTGGTTGTCACAATGTATACAAGTAGCATCCATCTAAAATATCAAATAAATCAGACACTAGCTTCCTCAGCCATACTACCTCACAACTAGTTGAACAAGCTGTGACATACTCTGCTTCAGCTGTACTCAGTGCCACACAGGATTGCTTCCTGCTAAACCAACAGATCGTACCTGATCCCATATTTAAGCAACACCGTGAGGTGCTCTTCCTATCGATGGCATTTCCTGCCCAATCTTAATCAACATAACCCTCTAGGTTAATCTTCTGATTTGCCTCATACTTGAGCCTATAATCAACTATACCCTTCAGGTACCTCAGAATATGCTTTGCAGCAATCAATTGAACATGTCTTAGATCTATCAGGAATTGGCTCAAGGTGTTCACAGCAAAGAGAATATCTGGTCTCGTGTTCGTCAGGTACATCAAGGACCCAATCATCTGACCATACATCGTAGCATCAACCATATTTGATGAAGCATCACTCAATAGCTTCATGTTTAATGCCATAGGTGTGGTCATGGCCTTGCAGTCCATCATCTTGAACCTCTTCAAAATCTCTATTGCATACTTACCTTGTCTGAGGAAGATTCCATCCACATTATGCCACACCGCCATGCCTAGAAAATAGTGCATCGACACATAATAGGAGCATCACTGATCTTCTGCCTTTAACCTTGAAGCAAACGTTGGAATCCACTTTACTCTCAGTAAATCCTAGAGTCATCAGTAATCTATCCATCCTATCATACCATGTCGCACCTCAGGATCTTCTGCAGTCACTCCCTTTGAAGTGGAGCATCATACTCCCTCTGTCTTCCATATTTTGTACCGAAGTGACAAGTAGCTTCCTATGCTATTCATATTCTATGTATCCATCTAGGATCACTGGATACCGATATCCTCTATCTTTGAAAGTGTTTTTCTTGCACCCATCTATGAGCTTGTCATCCTTTATCAACCTTGTAACAAAGGTTAAGATCTTCATCAATCTCATCATCTATGTGTTATGCCATGGGTGTCTTCTGAACTCGTACAAGGACTTCTTTCATTTACACACATGATTCTTCCTATCATGTGTCTCAACTCCCACTGGCTGCAAATGTCTCTTCGTAGTCTATGCCTTCTTTTCATGAGAAGCCTCATGCTATGAATCTTGCCTTGTATCCCATGATTTTTCCATCTACTACATGATGGAACTTATGAAATTTCCTTTATGTATCGATATTGCATTCTAGACATCATTCTTCTTGAACTGCTCTTCCCTTTCTTATTGGAAGGTTCTGCATCAATGATGTCGCTGCATTCGTCATATTATTTTTCATCTTGAACTGTCATTACTTGTTCTTTGGAACAAGTCTCATCCTTCATTGCTTGTAGGAGATTTTAAGCGATCTTTCCTACAATTCAAATGCATTAGTTGTATGGTTAGAAAATTTTCATAAGGTATATTCATAATGGAAAAATATTTATATGATCATGCAACTATTTTAGCCAATACAACATTCATCCATATCTCACGGAAACTTTTCTAGATTCCTTCCATCTCTGCTAGGACAACATTGAGATTGTGCACTAATTCAATATGTTAGAAAAGAGGTTTCATTCTAGATAAGTAGCAATGGAGAGTTGTATAGCACCATGAGCTACTTACCCATCACATGCATATTAGTAGTATACTATCATTAAAGCAAACATTCTATCATGCATACTACATTAACTGAATATAAACAAATGCATAACAAAACAATATCATGAAATGTCAATTGAATACTTATCTTTATTTGTTTCGTGGGTAGACTCCTTCTTGAGCCTTTAGCTTCATGATCTTCTTCATTCATAATAGCATCATTTTTTATCTAAATGCTAATATGGATAAGAGGTTCTTGAAGAGTTGAGTTGTTTGTATTCCTCATTGATTGAGGGATCTTCTTTGGATGGTGAGATATTGATCTTCAGTTGCTCCCATCTTCTCTTCTCTTATTATGATTCAAGGTTCTTCTTCCAAGAGTATGCTGAAAGTAATCACTTCCTTCTGGCACACATTTCTCGCGTGAATGAATCCCATGATCCTAGGAGGCCATTCAAGGTGGCTATCACCACTACTGCATTCTCCACTTCTTCTTATACCGCTTCAAGTTGTTCTTTGATTTGAGAGACCCCCATAAAGTATGACTGTATGGTCTCTCCATTCTGGATCTTCACATTCTTCAACTATTTTCTCAAAGTCATCTTCTGATGTATGTTCTTCCCTTCAAATAGATTGGTCAAGGAATCAAACATCTCTTTTGGTGTATTTAGGGAAGACACTTGTGGTACAAGTTGATCCATGACTGAATCAACAATTATCTTATTGGCCTTGACCAAGTTCTTCTGGTGTAAGGATTTTAGCCTCATCTTCCTCTGGAACTGGAGCCTCTCTACTCATGTAGGTGTCCAATTCATTTTCTTCAGACAGATCAAATACTTCCATGCTTGGAAGTTGTCAAGTTCACCAAGCTTATCATCAAGCTAATGTGATAGATCACTTGCATTAGAGGAAATTTCAACTCAAAATGGGCCTCCTAAAAAGAATTAATAAAATAATAGTTAAAATAATTAAATAATATTTATTAATTTGTTTGTATTATTGACATATCTCCCCGTGTTTTTACTCAAATTTTGATCGAGAGAGCTTGTTGGATGTGGAATTAAATTTCACATCCAACGAGTACCCACTCAGCATACTTTTGACGGAGCCCGCTACCCCAAAAACAATAAATACCTGAAAAAATGTGATGATGACATCATTATCACATTTTTTCAAGTATTTCTTGTTTTTGGGGTAGCGGGGTTCATCAAAAGTATGCCGAGTGGGTTCTTGTTAGATGAAAAATTTAATTCTGCATCCAACGAGCTCTCCCAATCGAAATTTGAGTAAAAACATGTGGAGATATGTCGAAAATACAAACAAAAAAAGTAGTTTTTTTTATGATACCTATCCCCAAATTTATATTAAAAAAATGTTTAAGACCTAAACGGTATTTCAAATTTAAAGCAATTTCATTGGCTAACACATGATTACATGGAATTGGAATCAAATTTAAAAGGCCCATTTTGATTTGAAATTTCCTCTAATGGAAATGATAACCTCAAATGAAAATAGCAAGAGATTAGATCTTACCAATTTGAGGTGTTCATCCCCGTTCCGGAGCTGGTTGATCTAGGGTTTGTCAGAAAAAACCTAATTTTCAAAACTTGGAATCTTTCAGATCTTATTGGATATAAAGATAGATCTCTTCAAGTTGATCTGTCCAATGTACTCCTTTTCTGAAAACAGTGGAGGGAAGCTCCTGGAATAGGAAGCCCTAGTTTTCCAATTTCTTCTACGAAAATTCCTGATACTGTTTGTGCGATATCTCTAAAATTACTGATCCTATGTGTCTGAAAATTTGCACTGAGGTATCCTCGCATGTACATGTTTGAAAAACATAGGTTTCGTCAGAATTATTTTCACCAATCGGGACTTATGATCATTTTTCCAAGGTGACCTGTTACAGGACTGTTCAACATAGTGAAGTTGTATGGACTTCCATATGTCACTGTTTCATCTTCTGGGTCTAAAAATTGGGTCACATAAATTAAAGTCAGTTCCCTTTCTAGAAAATTTTCAAAAATTTCATTTGGACATTTTTATCCCAATATATATCAATTCTCCCCAGGTGTCTTGTTTAGGGATGAATCCTAGAAGAGGATGGAACCCTAACTTGGAGGAATCATATCTCCCAGAATATAGTGAATATGACGATGAATTTTGGAAACAATGTAAATCCATATTTTATATTCGTCTTGTGAAAGTTTCAGCTCTTGAGCCTTTTCCAATATCAAGATATAGCGAATGTACAAAAACGTATTATTTTTAGTATTTTAGGGTTTTTCTAGCTCGGGGTCAAACTAGGGTTTTCCTTTCCCAGAGTTTCACCCAATGAAAAATATTTAACCAATTCTCTAAACTTCGATTTTGAAAAATCCTATGCTGGGCTCACACAAAAATTTATCTTCTGTAAGAAGCCCTAATTTCTTGCACCAAAAACTGAAAATGCTCGGAATCGAATTCCGCTTCGACAGAAAGATGCGCCCTTCAATGGAGAGTGAGCCTTGCATACTTTTGTTGATGGATTGTGGAGAGAGACCCAAAAAGTAAGAATCCCTAGCTTCTATAGCTGCACAATGTCTTCTTCTCAGGTTAGCTTTGATACCATGTTAGATTTTTATCATTCAAGCTAGCATTATGATCTTAGGATCTTTAATTGAGAGAATAACATGCACAGCAATAAAACAAAAGAGACAAGAGACACAAAGAATTTTCCTCAGGGAAACCATAAAGGATAAAACCCCATAAATTCCTCAGAGAAAGAATCAGCACCAAAAGTAAAACTTGAAAACATAAAGATGATCTCCAGATAGCAGTAGTCTCTCTCTCTGATCCCAGCAACTTATCCTCTCACTCATGTGCCCTAATGAGTGTGTGTGTGTGTTATAAATAGAGAGACTCGCTCTCTATTTATATTCTTTCGTTCACTTGAAACCCACTCCAACATGTTGGCCACACTTAACAATTACTTACTAGAGTCGACATCTCTAGGAGTGTCTAATAACCCTAGTGCCCCACAACTTGTGGGGACTTTGCCTCCTCCAACCAACAAGTAGGTTTATCCTTAACACAATGGTGGGGACTATTGCTCCAACTTAGAATGACTCACCTAGGGTTGACTTCTCTAGGATATTCTAATAACCCTAGGGCCCCACAACTACGGGGACTTTAACCCTTGACCAATAGGAGGGTTACCCAAAATGACTTGAAATGACTTGTTACATTATAGAAACTTTCGATAGGAACATCGGGGCATGACATGATGCAAATACATTATAGACACATCCTAGAATAAACATCGGGGTACAATACATTAGATATACAGATGAATACATTCTGAAGTTACAAATACATCAACATTTGTTTGTTGGAAATACATGACATGACATGATATATATATATATATATATAGATGCACTTTTTATAGTTTTTTTTATGATTTATGAACGTACTATCCTATGACGTTATGGATGTTTATGTTATTTACATATGGATGCAAATGCGATGAAGATTGCATGTGAATGGATGAAATAAGATGATTTATATGCCACTCTAACATGTCATTAGCTATCTGATCTACAACACTATTATAATGTCTTGGGACATGTGTTAATTAAATGAACACAATCTTTCTAACCAATTGTTTATCATTTAGGAACTTTCTAAAGAGGGTAGGATCACATACCTGATACAAGTTTTTCAGTGGGTGATGAGAATCTAAGAGTATAGAAAGACATTGAGGTGTAGTATACGCAAGCCAAGGGTTGTGTTGACGATACATGTCACTACTTCTTACTTGTCCTAGTTGTTGGTGGCTACTCTGAGACATACGACGTCAAGGTGAAGCATATCAGGTGAAGGGGATTATATGAAACTAATATGAATGAAAGGCATGGAATCCATTTGGGATCAATCAAAGTAGAAAACTATCAGGCTCATGGTGGAAAAAAAGTGAAACAAAACAAAAGGTAAAAATTGTACACACCAAACAAATGGGCTCAACGGTGTTAGAGATAGAATCCCTTGAGCTACAACCTATTACATGGGTTTCTAAATAAGCATCCTTCAAAGTTAGAGAGTATTTTTTCCCCCTTCCTGAGGCATTGGTGCAAAACATACAGACCCTGCCACATGCACTTAAACACCCCCTTTCCATGCTTATCGTTAGCTTGGTCATAAACGAGGACCATGTCTCCTTCTTTGAAACTAAAGTGAATGGCATGTGCATTGTAATGGGACTTAGATCAATGGTTTCCATATTCAATGACTTGGATGGAAGCATGGTGATATTAAATTTCTTGCTCAAGGGTGAGAAAGAATTGCTCTAAGGGAGAAGTGTCAGGTAGGAGGTCAACGACTTGGTGTAGAGTAGGGATCTGACACTGAAAGGGAAGGACATAATCAACTGCATGGACCAAATGGAATGGGATGAATCCAATAGATATCTTGGTGGATGTACAGTAAGATAATAAAGTTGAAAATAACATGTGGTGCTAATTGGACTTATACTTGTTAAGCATTCGTTGCAATAGATTTTTGAGAATCTTGTTCATGGCCTTGAATTTTCCATTACCTTGGGGATAATATGATGAAGAGTACTGGTGTTTAAAATTCAAAATGGTTGAGATTTATTTCCACACAGAATATTTGAACTTTTTATCATGGTTAGATACAAGTTGGTGGGGAAAACAAAACTCTATGATGACATGGCTGAAAAAGAACCAAGCTGCAGTGCCAAATTTAAAATTATAAGTGGGCATGGGCCTCATCCCATTTGGTGAAATAATCTAAAGCCACAAATTATAATGATGTACTTATGGACACATTCTAATGGGGGGTCTCATTCAATAAATTTGATGGCCTATTTGTAGAATTTACTGACTGAGACAACGTGATGAAGTAGTGCATGGGAAGTTCTTTCCTTCAGGGTAAAAAACTGATAATTGTAACATCACTTGACTACCATGATGTAATTTGTTATAGTGTGATCCAGAAATACCTGACACACATGACTCTTTATGCAATATCCATACTAGATAGGTGGCCATTATAAGTTCCACTATGGCAGTCACACATGACCATCTCATCCTCATCGTGGGTGAGGAAATGACATAGAATGTTGTTGACATCACATTAGTAAAGGGCACCACCAATGAAGATATATTGAGAGGCTTGGTGTCATATGTAGTGTTTATCATTGTGATTGAGGTGAGGGATGAAGTTATGAGTTCACAAGTATATTAGTATATTCCTGTACCATGGGCCATCAGAGGATATGATAAAAAAGTGTTAATCAAGAAATGTGACGGGAACTATGGGTGACATGGATGGGGATGTGATTTAATTCATCAAGTGATCCAAAGCAAGATCCTTGGTTCTCTTTGGCTTAAAAAATTCGAGGTCACACTCGTAAAGGATAACGATCCATTTGAACACTTAAAATTGGATTAGCCAGTGACTCAAGAGGTATACCATGGGATTGTAATCGACCATGACTTATGTGCAACTCATTAGAATGTAACGAAACAATTTTTTTACCAATAAGACAATGGAGAGGGCCATATTTTCCTCAAGAAGGTATCGCAAAGGTAGGATGAACAATGTTTGACTAATGTAGTAGATGATATTCTCTTTGCGAGTATCTTCTTCCTAGACTAAGACACTGACAATGGAATGCTCCGATGCAGAGACATAAAGGATGAAATATCATGTGAAATCAAGTGGTGGAATCAAAAGGGTAGAAGTTATGGATTCTTTTAAGGCATCGAATGTAGCTAGTTCTTGGTTGTCCCAAACATATGGGATGTTGTTAAGAATATTTATCATCAATACCATGTTGCAAGATATAAATCTCAATATTTTCCTTGAATTTCTCAAAGCTTGAAGTTGGAAATGATTAAGGATCAACATTTTCATAGTTTTGGCCACCACCACACTTTACCTATGGACAAGCCATGGTACCCATATTAGTAACACTTCTTTTCTATCTATAAAAAGTGGTTCCATTTCCTAATTCCCATTTACAAGGTGTGGTACCCTCTTAGTACCTTGTTTTCCCATTGAACAAGGCATGATGCTCAAATTACAAAGGAAAAAAAAGGAAATTTGGAGAGTCTTCTCGAAGATAGCCTTCATGGAGCCTCATCCCTATGGTTCAGGAAATGTGGAGCTCGATATACCTCATCCTAGGATCATCCCTCCACCTCTCCCATGGAATCCTCAAATTATCCTATCCTATCATGCCTTTATATACTAGCTTACCCCTCATGGGTAAGGGGAGGAAGAATGTGTTATTACATCCAAATTCTAGCAAAATTTAGTCAGACTCTTGAGTAGCTTGTAGAGAATTTTAAGGATTTGAGGAAAGGCATCCTTTTAGAATATTTCTCAAAACAAAGGAATTGGTTGTATGCTATCCTTCTTTTGATATTAATGCAAATATAGTTTCTTTCTCAAAATAATTTATATGTCTTATTATCCTATTGTGATTATTGTTTAACTCCTTAGTATTTTACATAGGATTATAAAATATCTTGTTTCTCTTACTTGGTTTGTGTTTTGTTGTGTATCTTGAAGGTTATCCGCCTATATCAAGCACTTCAAGGATCAGACCTTTCCATCTTGTGGAAGGTAAGAAAATAATTTAATTCAATATTTTATCCAATCCTAGGGTAAGTTTCTATATCTTATAGTTGTTTTGTTGTAGTGTTGATTGTTTCATGCTATGGAAACAACCTCTATAAGAAATGGATGAGAATTTCATGTAACAAAAGTGGTTACTCCATTGGGGAGTGATCATATTCTTGGTTTTTCTTTATTTTTCAATTATCCATTTCAGTTCATAGATCAGATCTATTTGTGAATTAGTAATATTTAGTTTGAAATTGTTAGATTTTCCTTCATCTTCCTCTAATGTTTCAGATTCTTGAATTTTAGTGTCTTACTCCCCGAGATCTTCCCAACACTCATACTTAGGCAGTGATATGTTTGGATCTCCTTAAAAATCAGTTCCTCAATAGGAATAATCCTCGATTATGAAAAGTTGGTAATCCAACCAACAAAACAAGCAGGCTCCATATTTAACCTTAGGTCCCTCACCACCATGGAGAGCCATGACCTCAACCCACCTGAGCATGTGTAGGTCTCTTTCTCTGAGATCATTGAAGGCCACATAAGCCCTCAATAATGGAAACAACCTATGTCAACACTTACTGAGAATTTTCTGTAACATATGTTAGTATGAAGTAGGCATAAAAAAACATGGACTTTGGTGGTGTAATCTGGAATAGAGAGACGTGGGAAATTGGCCCTACTCTAGAGGCTTTGTAGCTAGCGCAAGGTGCATGGTGGTTAAAGGTAAATCATGGATTGATCCTTCAAACTCTCAACATTGATACCCTTCTAGGAAATAATGAATGCAAATAATTTCCTGGTGGGTACGCAGAACACACACTTGAGTTCGTTCAATTGGATCTTATACTTCCGACATCATAGGAATACTTTTTGAAGGTCATATAAATATTGTAAATGGATCTTGGATATAGCTGTGATATCATCAAAATATACAAGGATAATGTGCTCTGATTCATGAAAACAAAAGTTCATGGCCCATTAGAAGGTGGCTCTATAATTCTTTAAACTGAAAGGAATGAATCTGTAGGAGAAGGTGCCCCATGGGGTTGTGAAGGAGGGTTTATATTGATATTCCTTCCTGATCATAATTTGGTTATATCCAAAAAATTCATCCATGAAATATAGGACTTCATGGCTTGCACAAACATCAATGAGTTGATTAATAAACGATGTTAGGAAATTATTCTTCGAAGAAGCCAAATTTATATCTCAGAAATCCATGCAAATGTGGATGGTTCTTTGTTTATCGTTTACTAGGAAATGACTGAATACCCATGTTGTGTAGGAAATTGGGTAAATGAACCCCACTTGGCATTATTTTACAATTTCGTATTTAATGACTGGTGCGTTTGATAAGTGAATTAATCATTTATTTTGGAGAAAAGGCATGGCATCCAACCAAGTGTCGGTTTGGTGTTAAATGATAGAGGTGTGAAGACCAGACATCTTAGTATATGACCAAGCAAAGATGTCACATAATTATTTGAAAAGACATTTATAAGAATCTACCTCCTCTAGGGTACACGATTCCCCCAATGTGATGTTTTCTAGAATCCTGGTATTAACGAAAATGTCAACCTAAATGGTAGGTGAGATGTTGGCCATGTTACATTTATAAAAATGAATTTGGTTCTGGGATGGGATGTTTGAACCAATCAAGATTTCAATGAGGAAGAAATTCTTCCCACTCCACATTAAATTGGTTAGAGATTTTAATGGGTGGTGAAACAGGGATAAATTAAACAAAATGGTGCATATCATCCCAACAAAATTATTTCTCTCTCAGTGCCTCAAGTATTTTTTTTCTATGCAGAACACTTGAGTAGTTAGATAAGAAGGCTTGGCAGGAATTGGCAGCACAGATAAAGAATCAGTCATTAAGATAACATAAATGGTATTAAAATCTCTCAAAGAACACTATGGGGGTGGATCTTTTCTATAATGGGGATATATAGCTCTAGCAAGAGTTTGTTTAAGTTAGTTAGGATAGAGTAGTATTCGGCTAAAGAAATGCAGTGATGGGAATAATTCCCATAAAGACCAAAATCACACATGGGTGATTTGTGTTGAGGGACTTGTTTTTTGATTGGTTGGGGTTAGGGACCTCAACCATGGGAACATTCTTCTCATCATCAAGTATTTTCACATATGTGCATAGGATAGGAAACAATGGATAGTTGTTGGTGGCATGACCAGTAATGTCGCATAATGTGCAAGGGGGTATTGTGTGAGTTGACATAGAAGAGGATGTGCTTCCATTATTACTTTGACTTGTGTTAGGTGTGTATCCCTCATCTTTCTACTTGGGGGGAGGTGAGGATTTTTGGTGGGGCACTTGAGGGGTTTCCATATCTGAGGATATCCCAAGTGGAGGGAGAGCGGACATGTTGATAGGTTGAACTGGTGTTAAAATGACTTAAGGGGTCAAAGGAGGGTTGGGTGGTGTAAGATACCATAATAGAGTTTCCAATGTTAACCTTGGAAAATTAAGGGTTTCCATAAGGGTGTGCTCACAACACTAGTAAAAAATGAGAAATTAATTACAAAAAAAAATAACTAAAATGAGGCTATAAACCACTATTTTTGAGTCAGTGACTCATAGTAGATAATTTCCACTATCTTATAGCTTGACTAACTTAGTCGTATTTCACTTAGCCATTAATAGCTTAACTTATTAGTCATTGATTTAGTAATTAATATTCAATTATTTAGTCATTGATTTAGTCACGGATTTAGTCACAGATTTCGTCATTGATTTAGTCACTGATTTAGTCACTTATTGCAACAATTAATGACCAAATATACAAATAAATAAAATACTAGATAATAACATATTAATGAATAAGGTAAATACGAATAAGATACAAGAAATGAGATATTAATAGTCGTATAAATGTGAATTTAGTCATTTTTGTAGTCACAAATTTATGATAGGGAACAAAGAAATTAAACCACCAACCTACTGCCTATAATTAGGCAAGTGCTCTACCATTGAGCTAGCACCCTTTAAGAAGTTGTTATTGCTTGACAATGATGACATTTAAACAAATTTTTCATCATTCAAGCATACAAAATAATGATTATCAAGTTATTAATTATGGAACTGGGTCAACGCAGTTACAGACTTGAAAAATGACAATTTTTACATACAAAAGCATGTGTTGCACTTCAGACCTTGGGCTTGAAAGCTTTGAAGCTAGGGAAGAAGGAGCTAAATGCGTTATTGTACAAAGAGTTTCTGCAGCATTAGTATGTACTTCAGGGGAATTCTGATTTGCAATATATCCAACAAACTAAATCAGAAACATAACAGATAATATGATATTTGAATGACTGAAAAGAAATAAGATTCAATTATTGTCTACTGGAATCCAAAAACAAGTTAATGGGACTGTTAAGCACATCACTATAATCCATCTATATACACACTAAACAATCCATTGATATAGTTCCTAGCACATATACACTTGTTTCCTTTTGGAGGAAGGACCTAAGAATCCAAGACCAGCTACACTCAACCGACATACTTACAACTGAACTCAACTTGTCTACAATCATTTCAAGTAAGTCAGTATCAGCTAGCCATTGCATAGCATCATCGGTATACATATGATCGTTTGATCCAACTAGACGAATTAAAATTTGTATATAAAATTAAGATCATTATTAGACACATATTTTGAACCAAAATTGGAATGCCTACTCAGATAATAAAACAGAGAAGTAAACATTAACATTTTCAGTAGAATATGACAACTTTTATATTTGTAGAAAACTAAATAAACAAGGATATTGCAACAAACTATTGAATAAATGAGTGCAAAATATCACAATAAAAAGATGTATGCTAGATAGAAATCTACAAACTACATAATTATTACTATTACAACTTACCAACAACTAGTATTTATGATAAACTAATTCCTGAGAGATATGTACAATTTTTCCTCTCTGGGATATCCATTCATGTTACAAGAGAGAACATAATTCCTCTGTGATGGATGTGATACCAATTAAGTCAACCAATTTACCTAATATCTCTTGGATTTCCTGAATATATGAGAAAACTATCATTATATGAAATCAAGCAAAGTAAAATTCAAATAAGGTAAGCAAACCTTTCCATTCATAAAAAAATATATTAGTGACAGTATAAAAATGCATGAAAGCAAAATATTTTAGATTGAGTGCTACAAAGCATAAGCTACCATATCAGCCAATTCTAGAAAATGAAACATATTTTTATAGAAGTCTGAAGGCTACCAAAATAAGCAAGAAAAATAAAATCAACAGATATTTCAAAAAGAGTTGAATGAAATAATAAAAGCATTCCCAAAATTATAGTTGACACATTTTATATGAAAATCATTGTGAAACATTCAATCATGTTTGTAAGTTTATATCTATCCAAACTACCTTCGATATAACCACAACTAGATTGATACAAATAATTATCAAAACCAAGGGCACTCCAGAAGTGCACCACAGGAAAAGTAATAAAGACAGAAAAAAATGACCACAACGAAGGTAGTATTTGAGAACAGACAAATGGTGTATGATGGTTCTATTGTATTTGGATACATAGGTGTTATAGGAAACAACAATTAGAAGATAACCAATTATATAATTTTCAGTTATTATCCCTTAACTCTTTTACAAAGAAAGTTGAAGAGAATGAGACAAACATGTTCTCCCATAATTTAGCCTCTGTGCTAACATGAACTTCCTCAATCTTCTTAATGGCCTTCAAATTATTTTGAACAACATTTCTATCATATCTCTCAGGCTTGTTTCTTCTTCTCTCAAACTCGAACGTTGTGTCCTGTTTGTTTCAAAGAAACGATATTAACTTAAACTTTTTCATGTGTAATAATGTCATAAAATTAAATCCATCCACATCCAAACATGTCCTTAAGAATTTGGTATGGCACAAAAAATTAAATGCTTTTCTTTGCATTATTCAAAATTGTTAAAAAAAATTACTATTCTTGCAAAAATTGACTAATCTCGAAGTTTGTTCTGGAAACTATCTAAGTGCAAAGAGATAGACCCAAATAAGTAATTATTTGTATTAAAATTTTCATGAACATTTTCATTAATGTGGTATTCTCCTCTTTCAATCTCCAATGAGTTTCTTGATGATTTCCTATGTAGGACTTATATCATGTCAACTCACACTTCCATATCTATCTGGTTTACATTAACAATTTCATTAATGTGGTATTCTCCTCTTTGAAGCTATTTTATGCCTAGAATATTTCAAGTTTAGTACATCTATCATGTCAATTCAGACACTTCCAATTCCTCTAGCTTATATAATAGTCTCATTAGTCATATTTTTCCATAAATGAAAAACCCTTAACCAAAATAAAGGGTACAACTTTTTTTTTGTCACTTAGTGGTAGTGTAGAATGATGCAATGGCCCAATATTTTCAATATTTTCAATTCCCTTGAAAAGATCTTTATAGTGAAATAATTGGTCCCCATCATAAACCATTACTTGCAACAGGGAAGAAATATGGCATCACCATGTGAATACCCAACCTAGTATTCAATTGGGATATGGTGCCCCTTACCTTATCATCTTTACTCTAATAAAGTAAATCTCTTACTCTTCATACACTTATTTCAAACTTAACAACACACCATACCTTTTACATTGGTTAAGAAAAGAGAAACAACACTTCAAAGAAAATATAGCATCACAAACCTAGTGATACATGTGTAATGATGCAATAGCCTGATATTTCAGAAAACAAATGGAAACCCATTAAGTTGTAACTGCTAAAGGAGAAAATTTCCTAATATTTGAGTCATGGAAGAGAATTTTTTACATAGGGAAGGATGGGTTAACGATGGGGGAACCCAACTTGTTAAACCATAAGCTTCCTCTATAGAAACTTCTTCCCTCTCCACTCTAAACATGTATGACACTTAATGTTTACATTTATTGCACAGGTGGTAGCATGACAGTATCCATTTCATGAGTTAGGAATAGGGTAATGACAATACTCAAAAAATGTAGCATCACAAAGTTTTACAGTGTAGCAAACTTCTACCACGATAAGTGAAGTAATGAATAAAATTTATTTGGTAAATCAATTATCACGATGGTAAAAACCTGAAGCTAATAGAAAATTCCCCAATTATAAATCCAAATAATATGACATCCAATCGTAGTCACATATATTTTACTACAATATTTTAAATTTACAAGTAATTCATATTCAGATCTTATTCTGGTTCTTGTTTAAAAGAATTCTTATCAGGATAAAGACAAAATGCTACTTCAAGAAAGTTGTCTCTTGTAGTTGATACCCTCGCTGACATGATGCCAGCCATGTAGCTATATCGCTTTACTAATGAATAAAATCTAATATCACAATCAATAACTATTAGCACCCTTTTTAACTCACTTACCTATGCCACATCAGATAACTTGCAAATTACAGTTCTAATGTAAGTTTGGACATCATAGGGTTATATCACTTGACCACTGGAATCACACCTTGTCGTGCTCTTACTCAACAGCCTTAAAATACAAATTTCATCAAACAAAATTTTATTTTGTTTGATGAAATATTTCAATTTCTTATTTTAAATCTAAAGAATCGGGAGCTACTAAAACGATGAAATTCCGTGAGCTACTGAAATGGTGAAATTCAAATTGTTTTTTTTTTAATAACCTTGTCAACTATTGCTAATTGACAAAATTATTATGATAAATCATGATTTTGAATGCATTTGTATGCTTTTCACCATTGTCTCACCATAAGCCTTGTTTGAGCATTCAACAATTGGTATGTTTATTTATGTTTTTGCAAATTGGACAAGGTCCTGGAACATCAAAGGCCAAATATTTTATGCGAGGGTGCCTTATTCTAAGTTTATCCTCTAAACTTTGAATCATACTTGATCTTACCATAAGTGTTTAAGTTTGATATTTATAATATGCTCCATAACGTGACTTATCTTCTTGCATGTTAGGGTTGGGGTTGATACAATGGTTTATGTCGTGTGCTTCACATAGTATATTCGCCATTTTCGAAGGTTGAGATCATTATACAGTAAGGTCGACATGTTAATTCCCAAGGTTCATTTCTTATGGTTGGTTTAATTCGTGTCGTCATATCCGAATCCGATCCACTTAATGGAAGGTTGATATCATATCATTACACTCGTACATAACTCTGTAAATGACATTCAATTGCAAGTACGTGCTCAGCATCGTGGCTCTCTGCTCGTTAAACACCTGTATCTTATGCGATGAGTGGTTTTATGTGAATTAGGCCGGATAAATTATGGCAAAATGAGTTTAATCTAGAGTCTTCGCTGTCACTTTCTATTACTTGATTACCTCTCTGCGTGATCATATTCCTCCGCTCATGTCGAGTTTACAGGGTTCTTGTTTTCATTCACTCATGTTGCATTTCATTTATTAAAGAGTCGGGTTTCATTGTTTGTTTTTTCTCCTTGGTTTGCATCCCGAATGCTCACTCTCTAGCTTGTTGTCTTATTTCTATCCGTGATATTTCCTCTGTGTGAAACTACATGTATTTGCACTCGTAGCCATGGCTCTGGTTGTCAAGGTCGAGCCCAATGACGTGAAGCTCCTTGATGAAAATCCTAAGCTCCTTTCTAAGGTGGAAGCTATTGGGTGGCTTCCATTTATTCGCAAGTTTGTAGATTCAAACCCTGAGGTGACTAGGTTATTTGCTCTGTTGCTGGTTGATGCTAGGGTTGAGGTGGCCGACCTCTAGTTCAGAGTCGATGAGCATTCAGTTGCTTTAGCTACGGGTTTACCATTGACAGGAGAACATTGGTTTAAATCCAAGCAGATGAAGGCTACCGAATGGAGACAGATGTTGAAGAACCCTTGCCAGGATGTATCCTTTCGAGCTGGTGTATTGCGGAAATATTTCATGAAAGAATGGCAACCGGTTTTAGATGTTATTCATAGGTATGTGACCTACAAGGGTCGTCTTTCCTCTACATATGTCTATCACCTCAGATTGATGACTATTTTTCTTGGATTTCCTATTAATTTTCCCTATTATTTAGTTCAGAGCATGACCAAGATGTCTTCGGCCATTAAAAGTGGGCCGAAGAGCATTGGTCGGAGTCTTTTTCACCATGGCCTTGTTAGGATGTTGGTAGAAAGAGAGTTTTCTAAGCGAAATCAAACATGGGATGATTTTCTTGAACAGAATGGTTTCATGGCATTCTGTCATTGTCAATTCGATTGCGCTGAGGAGTGTGTAAGGCACCAGAAGCCTTGTCAAGTCCCGACTCCACCTGTACATGGGCCTATGCCAAACCCTAATGAGTGTGTAAACCCCAGCATCTGCGATGATCTTGCTCCCACTCCTGTTCAAAGTCCTGCTACTCCTATGCATCCCAAGCGAAGGAGGAAATCTCTAAACTTATCCCCGGTAATGCCGAACCATAGTGACCAACCCTGTAAACAGATGAGCAAGAAGCCGAATGTTTAGGTTACTGGCAGGTTTACGAGGAGTATGGTGGCCAAGGTTAGTGTTATTAAGTCTTCCGTGAGTAATAACAAAAACATTGAAACAGTTGTGTTAGATGACAAGGAGAGTAGACCTGTCTCGCATGATGATATTGATATTGATCACGAGCTAATTATTCATCATGTAGAGAAAAGTCCTCATGTCTCTGATAAGAATCCACCAATTAGCCCTATGGTTGATCCTCCAATTAAGGGTAAGTCCGTTGAAGTAAATTTACCTGGTTCTTATCGAATTGGTGAAGCTGTTCACCCACTCTTTGTTAATTGTTTACTGGATAAGATACGTCGGATGGAGGAAGAAGTAGCGGAGATGGTAGCATTTAGTGATGCTATGAAAGCTGAGAATATAGGTTTGAAGGAAAAATCCGATTCAGCTGACAAACGTATGCTGTGTCTTAAGAAGCACAAGAACAACCTCATTCGAAAGGTGTTGAAACTGCAACATGAGAATCAGAAAAATGAGGAAAAGGTTCATGAGCTGAATGCTCAGGTTACTTTGATGCAGTTTAAAGGGCATTCACAGAATCCAGTGACTGGTGTGAATATACAGGTGTTCAATACTCCTGTTAAATCATAGTATTTTGGGCATACTCACTATTGTACATATGTTTAGAAAGTATTTCAGGTTTGAAGTTTGTAATTAAAAGCAGCAAGTGATAATGAAGTTATTTTTGTTCCAGGTATTGTTTTGAATTGATTGATGGATTATTTAATTTAGTTTATTTACTCTCACTTTTGTGTTAATTTTTATTGTGTAGTGTTGTAGATGATTTGGTTGATGTGTTTTTCCTAGATTTTGGTGATCGCTCATTTTCAGGATGATCCCTAGAGAATTATGAACAAATCAGTTGGCTATGCTCTTTTCTAGGTGTCACTAAATTACTAGTGTCTTTATAGTTTTATGATTTTGTGCTATACATCGAATCTTTCCAATTTCGAGACATCATAACGTATATAGAAAATGACAATTTCATTTGTCATTTTTGAATGAAATTGGTTAAGATTGTGATTATGTAGTTTCCAGTTTTATAGAACTATCTCCATGTGAGATTACATGTATTTAAAGGGACATGGTTTATTGTAAAGGGGATCGATGGTTGGGGAAAGGGGCTAGACAAGATTACTTTACTCATTTTCTGTGGCGAAAGACAATTTTTTGTTAGCAGTTGCAACACTTTTTGACTGGTGATATTTATGAATATATTTGCAGTATTTATACTATGGAAATGTATTTATAGTATCATTTGTTCTTGTTATTTATTTTCGCATTCTTTATGTTTTGTTATATTTCTTTAAAGAAATGTGCAGATGCATCATGTTTTAACTGTCGATTAATTTTTGTTCCATTTGCAAATTTACGTCATGTAATAAATCTGATGTTGTCATCATAATATTTGTGATATACTTGTTCACTATGTTGTCTTGTTTAAACCTCAAAATTTCTTCTGATGTGTTCAGGATTTGTCTACACAGTAGCATTATTTGCAAATTGATTCTAGGGTTAATTTTTTCCATGCTCCTGACCAGGATAGGATAGTTAGGATATATAAGTGGTAATTTTATTTATTTATTTTATAGAAAACATATTGAATTAGATTTCTACAGTTATATTTTCATAAGTTATCTTTCAATCTTGTTATTAATGTACAGGTGTTTATAGTGTATTTATGTAATCCATTGAGTTTGTTAATATTTAATTAACTATTTATTATTGTATTTATAAATTAATTGGTTAACTAGATTAATTTTCAGTTATCAATCGTGTAATATATCAACTAACTTAGTAATTTTATTTAACAGTTTGCTTTGTATATTGGTAGATGTACTATACATTTAGTTAATAAATAGTAGCTTCATTTTTCCTTCCTATCTCCTCCTGTAGCTGCGAGTAATCTAAGGGAAGGTAACGGGGCCTTAATCCCGTCAGAGACAGCTACCTAACGACTGAGAGCATCTTTGAAAACTTTTGGATCGGGTTGTCTCTTAGTTGACTATTGTGTCAATTCAGCCCGTCAACAATGGCGCTAGAAGGAGGGCCAGCCTAAGCAAATGGCTGATGAAAACAATCCTGTTCACAAAATTAATCATCCCTCCACCCCTCAAATACAGTCATCATCTCAACCACAAACATTCCAGTCATCACAATTAGATTAGACCCCGTTGAATGATACTGTTTGAAATCTCATTCATCAGTTCAATTCTAGCGGTGCCCATCCACCTGAAGAACTTGACCAGTTTGAACAGGCCATCAATGAATCTTGCAGGATTTTAACGAGAGCCTATTCAAATCTTACTGGAATCCAACCCACCAAAATTCCTCTTCCACAGATCAGACATCCGTGGATTCACCATACTGAGTTTAATTCTGAAGAACAGGATCAACCTTTAGGTGTCTTCCCTGACCATCAATTTCAACAGTCTTTAACAGGCACCAATCAACCCTCATCTTCTTCAGGACCACCTGCTACAGGAGGATCTAGTCAACCACCATCACCACCTCATTCACCTCACATTTTTCAAACACCACCTTCACCGCCTCCATCTCCAAGGAACATGGCAGGTTTAAACCCGAACCCCAATGCCAATATGCCATGGTTAGCTCAGGATGCGGTTGCTGTTCAAGGTGATCAACATCCTTTTCCAAAGCATCCTAAGAAATTGTTGCCCAAGTTCAATCCCAAGCTGAAAGAGCCCGCAGAAGATCATGTTAAGAAATTCATGCTAGCGGTTTGGCTTTTGGATGTTGAGCACGAAGATGTAGTATGTCAACTTTTCCCTTATACGTTTGAGGGCAAAGCCTCGACTTGGTATTTTTCACTTACCGCTGGTTCTATTACCAATTGGAATGAATTCAAGTTGGCTTTCATGAACAAGTTTGGAGACGATAAGAATCCAGTTGTGTTGGTGTTAGAATTGTCTAGGATCTGTATGGAAACCAAGGAGAAAGTCAAATATTTTAACCAGTGATTCTTGACTCTAAGAAACAGAATTCCTTCCACCTCAAGGCCAGCTGAAGATGTCACTATTGAATTCTATACTTCAGCCTTTCCCGTGTCAATGGCCATGTTTGTCAGGAGAGCGGCCAAACCCACTCTCACTGAAACTTTTGATGAAGACATTAAGGTCGAGAAGGACATGTCTACTATTAAGATGAACCTTGGGGTAGACACTGATTCTGCATCTTCTTCTCGTAAAAAGACTGAGAGTCTTTCCAAAACCACAAATCCTAAGAAAAAGGGCCAAGATGCATTAGACTTAGACAGCCTCCAATGAGTCATAAAGAAGCTATCCAACGAAATCATAGATTTGAAGAAAGGTACTTCTAAAAGTTATCTGAATAAAGAACCACCAAGACAGCCTTTTAGAAGACCATTCCAAAATACAGATGCTAGAAAGACCCCTCCCTCTGAGGCTAATAATGTGGATGAAATTAATAGTTTCCTAAAATTATTAGTCTCAGGCTTAGAAACGCCAGATGAAAGTGAAACCCAATCTTCAGGACAGAATTCTGAAGATACCCAAGGCATAGATAATAACACTAAAGAAAAAACTCCTCAGGTTATCAGTCACTTCTGGGATACCACAGAGTTGACTGATGATGAAGATGTCACTGTTGTGAATGTCAATCAGCATCAATATAAAACTAGAAGCAAGAAATATCAGCCCTCAGGGGAACCCTCCACAAAATCTACAGATGACAATTCAACTGTCAAAACAAAAAACCAACCTTCGAATACTAAGTCTACACAATCTCTTGATTTAGAGTACGAATTGGTTGAGGATTTGAAGAAAATCAGAGCCAACATTTCTATCTATGAACTCCTCAAATTGCCTGTGATTTGAGATAAGATGATGCAAGGGGTTTCTCTAAATAAAAATGGCAAAACTTCCTCCACTCAAAACAGTTCTGCTAGTTCCAAAGACAACCCCACAAAATCTTCAGTCAACACCTCGTCCATAGGTAAGACATCAGATTCCTCAACTCCACCTTTTCTGCTTACATTTGAAATCTACAATCGTAAAGTACACAATTGTATGATATATTCAAGGGCTTCGAAAATGTCATGCCATACTCGGTATGCAAAAAACTTAATGCAGTCCCTGTGCCATGTGATACGAGCATTGTGCAACTTGACCGATCTAATGTAAAGGTAATAGGAAAGTTGAATGAAGTACTGATAATATTAGCCTCTAACCCTCAGGTTCATTTCATCATTGACATAATTGTTGCAGATATCCCTTTGGCATATGGCTTATTCCTTAGCAGAGATTGGTCTGAAAAACTGAAGGGATATTTTGCGACGAAATGGTCACATTTATGGATACCTCATAATGGTCACCCAAAAAAAATCAGAATTGATCGAGAACGTTATATGAAGCACACAGTCACCAAACTGGATGACTCAAATGAACCAGTTCTATTTACTGATACTATAATGGGAAATTACATGGTTGATTCTTTCTTTGGAAACCTTGAGCCTGAGACATCATCAGTCCAAGATTCGGAACAACAATATGAAGTTTTCCATTTTACACAAGTTCTGGATGAAATTCCAGTTCCAAACACTATACATTTAGACCTGAATAATGGTCTTTGGTCTCTATACTTTGACGGGTATAAGTCAAAGGAAGGAGCTGGGGCCGGTTTCCTGTTAATAGATCCTTAGGGAAAAACATACTTTGTTGATTGTAGGTTGGAATTTGAATGCACCAATAATATTGTTGAATATGAAGCCCTTATTCAAGGGCTGAAAAAGGCAATTGATCTAGGAGCTAAAGCTTTGGTAGTGTTAGGAGATTCTGAAATTATCATTAGACAGGTACGCAACACTATACATTGCATTACTGGACATCTAATAAATTACCAGACAGAGGTGTGGAATTTATTATTATCATTTGAAGCTTTTAATATAAATTATATTCCTCATTATTTGAATTAGGAAGTAGATCTGTTAGCTAACGTTGCTTCAAGGTTAATTCCATCTGAAGGGATGTTGGCTGATTCTTTCTCTGTTGAACTACTTTTCAAGCCTTCCATACCTGATAACATTGTCACTTAGAGAGTATTTGACCATGATGAGCAATTAATCAAGTTTTTGACCATGAAGGACACTTTCAAAGACGCAGTCATCGATGAAATGACTCATGATGAAGATGTGTACAACTTTGCGGTAATTCATAAACCTTGTTCAATTGAGGAATCTCTTAATCAGGTCAGTACCCTTCCTAGATCTATAATTAAACTTGATAAATTCTATGATTTGAAAGATAAATTTAAAGGTGCAAGGAATTGTAAAACCAACAGCTCTACTATGCAATCTGAAATCATAAATTTAGGCATCGAACACAGTCCTCAATGTGTCAATCTGGGCAATACATGTACTCCCCAAGAAAAAATAGCCTTCATACGACTCTTTAATGAGTTTAAGGACATTTTTTCTTGGACATATGACGATCTCAAGACATTTTATCCAAACATTATGCAACATGTCATCCCCATGAAACAACAGGCTAAACCATTCCAGCAGAAATTGAGAAAAATCCATCCTAGCCTAGAACCGGCTGTTAAGAAAGAGCTTAACAAACTCCTCACTGCTAGAATAATTTTTCCAGTGCAGCATGCGTAGTGGGTGGAAAATCTCATCCCCGTTAGAAATAAAAATGGTGATATTATGTTGTGCGTTGATTTTCGAAATCTAAACAAGGTTTCAGAAAAGGACAATTATCCCGTTCCGCCTATGGAAAAGATATTACAACAGGTCTCTGGATCTGAAATGTTCTCACTTTTAGATGGCTTTTCGGGATACAATCAAGTATTAGTATCCAAAATAGATCAGTTGAAAACAACCTTTAGAACCCCTTGGGGAACTTATGCCTATAGAAAAATGCCCTTTGGTTTAATTAATGCAGGAGCAACGTTTCAAAGGGCAATGGATATTGCGTTCAGAGGCCTAATCGGCCAATTTGTTGTCATTTACCTTGACAACATAACTGTCTTTTCAAAAAATAGAGCTGATCACCTAATACATCTTAGGAGGGTTTTTGAGCGTTGCAGGAAATATGGGATCTCCTTGAATCCCAAGAAATCCATCTTTGCAGTTACTGAAGGTAAGTTATTGGGTTTTGTAGTTTCAAAACAAGGTATCAATATTGACCTTGAACGTACCCAGGCTATAGCACATATTTCTATGCCTCACTCAAAGAAAACTATGCAGTCATTTCTAGGGAAAATAAATTTTATCTCCAGGTTTATTCTTGGTTTCATTGAGATTGTCAGACTGCTTCAGAAAATGATTAAGAAAGATGCTGATTTAAAATGGTTTGTTGAAGAGAAGCAATATTTTCACGATATATTAAAAGCTATTACTGAAGCTCCTACCTTAACAATCCCATATTTCTCTAAACCATTTATCTTGTACACATTTTTCTTCTGACTCTTCATATGCCGCTATTTTAACGTAGAAAAATCAGGAAAACAATGAAGCTCCCATTGCTTTTACAAGTTCCGGTTTTAACGGTGCAGAGCTCAATTATCCAGAAGTAGACAAACAAGCGTTTGCTGTATTTAATTCAGTAAAGCATTTTAGGCCTTATCTGCTGAAGTCACACACTAAGGTTATTGTGCCATATTCTGTGGTCAGAAATATTTTGGTACAAAAGGACCTGGGTGAAAAGTGAGCCCATTGGGTTACAGCACTTCAGGAGTATGACCTGGAAATAAAGCCTTTGAAGATTGTCAGAGGACAGGGACTTTGTAAGTTGGTAGCTGGATCTTTAGATATCTCTGAATTTGACCTACACTTTATTGATGAACATTCTCTCTTCGAAAGGGAAGTTTTTCCTATCTCAGCCCCCTCTGATTCCTGGTATCATGATATTAAGTTTTTTCTATTACATGGAAATGCTCCTGAACATTGAGATTCACGTAGCAAAAGGGATTTGAGATTAAGATCTACCCCTTATCAACTGATTAATAATATTATGTTCAAGAAAAATTTCGAAGGGGCCCTCCTTCGTTGTTTAGAAAGAAATGAAGCTGATAGTGTGTTGCCTCAATTACATGCAGGGCCAGCCGGGGGACACTTTGGCGGTAAAACCACTATGCATAAAGTACTCAAAGCTGGATATTACTAGCCTACCTTGTTCAAAGATGCATATGCTTTTGCTAGGAAATGTCAGGAGTGTCAGAGAGCAGGCGGCAGACTTAAGAAAGCAGCATTACCTCTCCAGCCTGTTATTATTGAAGTCCCATTTCAACAATGGGGATTGGACATTGTTGGTCCAATTACACCAGTTTCCTCACAGCAGCACAAATACATTCTGACAACCACCGATTATTTCACTAGATGGGTTGAAGCCATCCCTTTGCGAGTGGTTAACTCGGAACAGGTTATATCATTCCTTGACTCTTTTATTGTCACCAGGTTTGGTGTTCCAGAATCTTTGATTTTTGACAATGCAACCTATTTTTCTTCTGTGAAGTTAACAGAATATGCATTGGAAAAGGGCATAAAGTTAAAATATTCAGCTAATTATTATCCTCAGGGTAACGGATTAGCTGAATCATCCAATAAAAATTTAATCAAAATTCTAAAACGCACAGTGGTTAATCATCATAGAAATTGGCACAACGCCTTATCAAATGCCCTGTGGACTGATAGAGTGACTCCTAAGGCTTCCATAGGCAATTCTCCTTTCTTCCTGGTATACGGTAAAGAAGCTATCTTGCCTCCTCATCTCTTTTTACCCTCTCTACAACTCTCCCAGTCAGTGCAGGAAACAGTATGTTCTTCCATGGAACATCGGATTAATACCTTGCTTAAACTGGAGGAAGAGCGAGAATTAGCTAGAAAAAAATTTGACCAACACCAGAAGACAGTGAAATGCTGGTTTGATCACAGAAAATCAGCTAGTAGGGAGTTGGAAGTAGGTGACCTATTTCTCAAGTGGGACAAAGAGCACGAAGACAGAGGAAAACATACCAAGTTCCAATGCCTATGGTTGGGACCATTTATCATTATAGAAAAGCTTGGTCCTAGCACATTTAGGTTGCAGACACTAGAGGGAGAAATTAAAAACCGTCCGGTGAATGGTCATCTGATTAAGAAATATTTCTACTGATCCCCATTAAGGGGTTATCCTGTATATACCTTGTGTGGTTTTCTCGGTTTGTGGAACTTTTTAGTGTGTTTTTTTTACTTGTTTGCTTCGAATATTTTCTCATATCTATTTGTTGATTCATTTGCATAATTTGGAGAGTGATCAATCCATTTAGTCTCTGGCTGATAACTTGTCAATCAAATCTTGAGGTTGACCTACAAATCATGCATCATGATCTTACTATCCTGAAAATTGTCATGCTGTTTTACGTTTTAAACAGTGAACAGTTTTTCGTCTTTCTAGATTTTACTAGAAATTTTTGATTCATGTAAATATAAATTAATAAGATAAGTCTCTGTAGATATTTTTCCAAAATGATTAAGGCAGTATTTGTCAAGGTTATCTATTTAAGTCTTTTACGCCACCCCTTCTCGTGGAGAGAATTTGACTTGCCTCCCCATCTGTTAAGATAATCTCATTAGAGGTTAAATATAACTACAATTTGGCCAAGGTTGGATTTGAGTAATTTTAAATAGTCTGAAGGATAGAGGGTCTCATAACGAGCCAGTCTATTCAGGATCATAAGTTTGCATTCAGTAACATTATCGCTACCGGTTACCAAGCCGGGACAATGGCCCTTGGACCAAAACACCAAGGGATAAAAGGTCTCATTACGAGCCAGTTTATTTACTGTAATGCAGATTGGTGACTGACATGGTTACTACCTGGTTACCAAGCCAGAACCATGGCCTTCAGAAGAAGAATACTAAAAAAAAATAAAAAAATGACGGTAACAGTTCAACCTAACCATAATTGTATATCTATAACTGGCAGATGGGATACTGGCATTCTTTGGGCTTTGAAGCAACCCTGTCGAGGCTATGGACACCCACTGGCAGTAGGGCCATGCTTGTGGTATTGAGATTTTATTCTTCAAAATCAAGCCACTTACTGCTTTACTTCGTTTGGACTTATTTTTTGTGAGAGATCTAATCTTTATCAAATAAATAATTAAAGGTGTAAATTTCTGGTAATTTTTTTTAGAAATGTGAAATCCCTGAATCTGTTTAAGATTTTAAAATACTGATTTCTGTATAATGGTATGCATGAGGGTTCTAATTCTTTGATTGCATGATTTCAGGTTAAGAAAATAGAGATAACTGTTCCTCCCAGTCAGTCGCCATCTGTTGTGCTCTTACTCAACAGCCTTAAAAAACAAATTTCATCAAACAAAATTTTATTTTGTTTGATGAAATATTTGAATTTCTTATTTTAAATCTAAAGAATCGGGAGCTACTGAAACGATGAAATTCCGTGAGCTACTGAAATGGTGAAATTCAAATTGTTTTTTTTTAATAACCTTGTCAACTATTGCTAATTGACAAAATTATTATGATAAATCATGATTTTGAATGCATTTGTATGCTTTTCACCATAGTCTCACCATAAGCCTTGTTTGAGCATTCAGCAATTGGTATGTTTATTTATGTTTTTGTAAATTGGACAAGGTCCTGGAACATCAAAGGCCAAATATTTTATGAGAGGGTGCCTTATCCTAAGTTCATCGTCTAAAATTCGAATCATACTTGATCTTACCATAAGTGTTTAATTTTGATCTTTATAATATGCTCCATAACGTGACTTATCTTCTTACATGTTAGGGTTGGGGTTGATACAATGGTTTATGTCGTGTGCTTCACGTAGTATATTTGCCATTTTCAAAGGTTGAGATCATTATACAGTAAGTTCGACATGTTAATGCCCAAGGTTCATTGCTTATGGTTGGTTTAATTCGTGTCGTCATCTTCGAATCCAATCCACTTAATGGAAGGTTGATATGGTATCATTACACTCGTACATAACTCTGTAAATGACATTCAATTGCAAGTACGTGCTCAGCATCGTGGCTCTCTACTCGTTAAACACATGTATCTTATGTGATGAGTGGTTTTATGTCGATTAGGCCGGATAAATTATGGCAAAATGAGTTTAATCTGGAGTCTTTGCCATCACTTTCTATTACTTGATTACCTCTCTGCATGATCATATTCCTTCGCTCATGTAGAGTTTACAGGGTTCTTGTCTGCGTTCACTCATGTCGCATTTCGTTTATGAAAGAGTCGGGTTTCATTGTTTGTTTTTTCTCCTTGGTTTGCATCCCAAATGCTCACTCTCTAGCTTGCTGTCTTGTTGCTATCCATGGTATTTCCTCTGTGTGCAACTGCATGTATTTGCACTCGCAGCCATGGCTCCAGTTGTCAGGGTCGAGCCCAATGACGTGAAGCTCCTTGATGAAAATCCTGAGCTCCTTTCTAAGGTGGAAGCTGTTGGGTGGCTGTCGTTTATTTGCAAGTTTGCAGATTCAAACCCTGAGGTGACTAGGTTATTTTCTCTATTGCTGGTTGACGCTAGGGTTGAGGTGGACGACCTCCAGTTCAGAGTCGATGAGTGTTCATTTGCTTTAGCTACAAGTTTACCGTTGACAGGAGAATGTTGGTTTAAATCCAAGAAGATGAAGGCTACCGAATGGAGACAGATGTTGAAGAACCCTTGCCAGGATGTATCCTTTAGAGACGGTGTATTACGGAAATATTTCATGAAAGAATGGCGACTGGTTTTAGATGTTATTCAAAGGTATGTGACCTATGAGGGTCGTCTTTCCTCTGCATATGTCTATCACCTCATATTGATGACTATTTTTCTCAGCTTTCCTATTAATTTTCCCTATTATTTAGTTCAGAGCATGACCAAGATGTCTTCGGCCATTAAAAGGGGGCCGAAGAACATCGGTCGGAGTCTTTTTCATCATGCCCTTGTTAGGATGTTGGTAGAAAGAGAGTTGTCTAAGCGAAATCAAACATGGGATTATTTTCTTGAACATAATGGCTTCATGGAATTCTATCATTGTCAATTTGATTGCACAGAGGAGTGCGTAAGGCACCAGAAGCCTTGTCAAGTCCTGACTCCACCTGTACATGGGCCTATGCCAAACCTTGATGAGTGTGTAAGCGCCAGCGTCTACAATGATCTCGCTCCCACTCCTGTTCAAAGTTCTTCTACTCCTATGCATCCCAAGCAAAGGAGGAAATCTCTGAACTTATCCCCAGTAACGTCGAACTGTAGTGACCAACCCTGTAAACAAATGAGCAAGAAGCCGAATGTTAAGGTTACTGGCAAGTTTACGAGGAGTATGGTGGCCAAGGTTAGTGTTATTAAGTCTTCCATGAGTAATAACAAAAACATTGAAAAAGTTGTGTTAGATGATGAGGAGAGTAGACTTGTCTCGCATGATGATATTGATATTGATCACTAGCTGATTATTCATCATGCAGAGAAAAGTCCTCATGTCTCTGATAAGAATCCACCAATTAGCCCTATGGTTGATCCTCCAATTAAGGGTAAGTCTGTTGAAGTAAATTTACCTGGTTCTTATCGAATTGGTGAAGCTGTTCACCCACTATTTGTTAATTGTTTACTGGATAAGATACGCCGGATGGAGGAAGAAGTAGCAGAGATGGTATCATTTAGTGATGCTATGAAAGTTGAGAATGTAGGTTTAAAGGAAAAATCCAATTCAGCTGACAAACGTATGCTGCGTCTCAAGAAGCACAAGGACAAGCTCATTCGAAGGGCGTTGAAACTGCAACATGAGAATCAGAAAAATGAGGAAAAGGTTCATGAGCTGAATTCTCAGGTTACAGAATCCAGTGATTGGTGTGAATATACAGGTGTTCAATACTCCTGTTAAATCATAGTATTTTGGGCATACTCACTATTGTACATATGTTTAGAAAGTATTTCAGGTTTGAAGTTTGTAATTAAAAGTAGCAAGTGATAATGAAGTTATTTTTGTTCTAGGTATTGTTATGAATTCATTGATGGATTATTTCATTTAGTTTATTTACTCTCGCATTTGTGTTAATTTTTATTGTGTAGTGTTGCAGATGATTTGGTTGATGCGTTTTTCCTGGATTTTGGTGATCGCTCGTTTTCAGGATGATCCTCGGAGAATTATGAACAAATCAGTTGGCTATGCTCTTTTCCAGGTGTCACTAAATTACTAGTGTCTTTATATTTTTATGATTTTGTGCTATACATCGAATCTTTCCAATTTCGAAACATCATAATGTATATAAAAAATGACAATTTCATTTGTCATTTTTGAATGAAATTGGTTAACATTTCGATTATGTAGTTTCCAGTTTTATAGAACTATCTCCATGTGAGATTACATGTATTTAAAGGGACATGGTTTACTGTAAAGGGGATCGATGGTTAGGAAAAGGGGCTAGACAAGATCACTTTAATCATTTTCTGTGGCGAAAGACAATTTTTTGTTAGCAGTTGCAGCACTTTTTGACTGGTGATATTTATGAATATATTTGCAATATTTATACTATGGAAATGTATTTATAATATCATTTGATCTTGTTATTTATTTTCGCATTCTTTATGTTTTGTTATATTTCTTTAAAGAAATGTGCAGATGCATCATGTTTTAACTGTCGATTTATTCTAGTTCCATTTGCAAATTTACGTCATGTAATAAATCTGATGTTGTCATCATAATATATGTGATATACTTGTTCACTATGTTGTCTTGTTTAAACCTCAGAATTTCTTTTGATGTGTTCAGGATTTTTCTACACAGTAGCATTATTTGCAAATTGATTCCAGGGTTAATTTTTTCCATGCTCCTGATCAGGATAGGATAGTTAGGATATATAAGTGGTAATTGTTTTAATTTATTTTACAAAAAACATATTGAATTAGATTTCTATAGTTATATTTTCATAAGTTATCTTTCAATCTTGTTATTAATGTACAGGTGTTTATAGTGTATTTATGTAATCCATTGAGTTTGTTAATATTTAATTAACTATTTATTCTTGTATTTATAAATTAATTGGTTAACTAGATTAATTTCTAGTTATCAGTCGTGTAATATATCAACTAACTTAGTAATTTTCTTTAACAGTTTGCTTTGTATATTCGTAGATGTACTATACATTTAGTTAATAAACAATAGCTTCATTTTTCCTTCCTGTCTCCTCTTGTAGCTGGGAGTAATCTAAGGGAAGGTAACGGGGCCTTAATCCTGTCAGAGACAGCTACCTAACGACTGAGAGCATCTTTGAAAAAATTTGGATCGGGTTGTCTCTTAGTTGACTATTGTGCCAATTCGGCCCGTCAACACACCTATATTAGTATCAATATCATTGAAGAATTGTTTTTGAATCAAATACCAATGCTTCAATATTTAAATCACTTACAAAGGATCGACCAGTTCTTAAACACAAATCATCATCCAATTTCAACATGGGCTAGGAACCCTATATATTTCACTCAAAGAAGTCGTTTTGCATACTTGGGGATCCAAAATAAAGGTTAAAAGAAGTTAAAATTCCTCATTAAAAAATGAATAGCACAAAAACTGAAGTTTGTAAATTCCATACAGATAGTGAAAAATCATTTACATTGCAAGAATTTGGTCTATCTCAATGACCAAACAATATGTTAATGACCACATAGTCAAAAAGATAACTCATTCATTAAGAATCACAAATCAGCTTGAAGAGCCATAGGTTGGAAATCTATAGAATGTGTGGAACATACGCAACTATTAAGACACTTTAAATCATTTAAAGAAGCACACAAGCTGGCTCCAAAATTTGGCTCAAACAAGTACATGTAGGCCCTAATTAGATTCACGTGTCGTCCCCATAAGTCATCCAAAAAGTGTATAAATAAAATCTAGACTAAGGGATAGCAAATGTGAAGAGGAAAAGTCTAAGGAAGAAAACCTAGAAGCAGAGATGTGAGGAAGAAAAAAGGAGAATTGAGGGGAAGAAATGAAGACTACAGACCAAGGATGATTATGGAGACATACCAGTCTCGTGTAAGTACATTTTTGGTATTGTTTGTAATATTTTGATAACCCATATTCAAACTTGGTTTTAGGATCAGAGATGGTCTTGTTTGAGAAATTTTTTGTCAGAACTATTGGACTAGTTGTGAACTACTTAAAGGCTTGAGAATATAAAAGAACTGAGCAAGAATTTATTACAAGATCATTTTGAAGAGGTAAAATGGACATGTTAAAAACCGATCTTAAGGGTTGCTTGAGGACTTGAAATAGCAAATCATTGATTGTACAAGTATTGTTGATAAGACTAATCTTAGGACTGCATAGAATATGCTAAGAGGATGAACCACTAGACCATCACTTGAGGGACTATTTGATGAACTATTATAAATAGTTGAATAAGTCTTTTGAAGAGTACATTTGATTGCCAAAAGGGCTGCAAAAAAATCATATTTGCTCAATACTGTGGGAAGACATGATGAGAAGAGTTGTAAAGTGTTTTGACACAAGTATTAAGAATCAAAGAAAGTATTGGACCTTTGAATAGAAATAGAATACTTGGAGAGACTAGAACTAAAGAAAAAAACAAAGAGTATCCCTTTGAAGTAAGAATAGGTCAGTAGTAGCCTTGAAGAAGACATTTAGGAAAAACAGTGGCAGATTTGTGAGAAGATTGAGGTCTGAGTTTGGAGCTAGCATTGGACTGTGTATGGGGTAGTCTTGAAGTCTATTAAAGTGTAACTTTGAAAAAGACAAGTTGAAGCTAGTAACTATCAAGGGTGGTTGGGTGGTACAAGGAGTTGGAGTTGGAGAGTGCTAAGTAGTGTGTAACTTAAGTGGCATTAATGAGAATGACTAAAAGATTCACTTTGTGAATTGGTTTTTGGCTCTTTAATGTTGTGAGTGATTGAATTCACATGTTCTTACCTTAGTGTCAACATTTGGGAGAATGCGATGTTGTAGATCATTACGAGAGAAGTTGAATTGGGAAGGGCATGTCTCTGGTTGTGTCATAATCTTTGTACATGCTCAACATGTTGTAGTTGAGTGCATAATGTGATACCAAACAAATTTCTAGGACAATCCCACTAACTCCAAGACCTATTACTCTTCATGAAACAAAAGGGATCCAAAATGTACATAGGTGGGGAAAACATTGTTCTCTAAACTACCAAACATGATGAACTAGTTGTAGAAATCAAAGTATATACTCATTTCACATGAACTCTTCTCAATTCCAAATACCTAGACTTATTAATTTTGATATAAACAAACACATAGCTTAGTTATTTGACTCTATGATGTATGAGGGTTTTGACAACCTCATGTGCATACATGTAACATAGCAATCTCAAAGGCTAAAAGTTTGTAAATGATAGACTCCAAAATCTTATTTTTTATCCACTTCAAGAATGATAAATGTGATTTTCATGCTAAAAATTTGGTTGGCATAGATTAAGATAAGATAAAATAATTTTATTAATTTCCAACAAATGACCAAAAAAGTAGGTCAATGGGACTACTGAGTACAATAGTGACAAGACAAAGTTAGAGAAAAAAAAGAAACTTCAATCTAAAGTAAGATGTAGAATGTAAATTAGTGATCTAAGACAAGACCTGGAGGATGAACCCTACAAACAAAGTGAATCTATTAAAACTAATAATATGGATTCAACTAAAAATTATGAATCTGACTGAATCTAACTATTAATGGAGAGTGAATCTGATTGTTATTGTTATATTTTTATCATTTAAGCAATATGATCTTAGGATCTTATCTGAGAGAATAACATGCACACCAATAAACACAAGAGACAAGAGACACAAATAATTTTCCTTGGGGAAACCATAAAGGAGAAACCCCTGCAACTTCCTCAGAGATAGAATGAGCACCAATGGCAGCAGTAAAACCCAAAAACATAAAGATGATCTCCAACATCCTTTTCTCTCTCTCACTTGAGAGAGCTTCTCCTCTCTCACTCATGCGCCCCAATGAATGAGTGTGTGTGTGTGATAAATAGAGAGGCTCACTCTCTATTTATATTCTTTCATTCACTTGATGTCCACTTCAACATGTCATCCCCACTTAACAATTACTTACTAGGGACGACATCTCTAGGAGAGTCTAATAACCCTAGTGTCCCACAACTATGGGGACTTTGCCCTCCGATCAATAAGGAGGGTTAACCTTGAAACAATTATGGGGACTATTTCCCAGACTTACAATGGAGGGTTAACCTCAATGACTTTACATGACTTGTTTACATTATTGAATCTCTCGATCGGAACATTAGGGCATGACATGACTCAATTACATTATAGATACTTCCTGAAATAAACATCGGGGTACAATACATAAGATATACAAGTGAATACATTCTGAAGTTACAAATACATCAACACTCCCTCTTAACTAGGAATGTATTCTCTCGACACAATTTATTAGCACAAGTCTTCTTCTCTGTATCATCTGGATCATCATCAAGTCATCTTCATCTTCAAGTCATCTTCATTTTCAAGTCATATTCATTGTCAAGTCATCTTCATCAAGTTTGGATCATCACTGGATCATCACTCAATTTGGGTCGGCACTATATCATCATCATCATCATCACTCCTTCCACTATCTCAATGAAATGGTGCTATCTCTTCATTCTTCTCATCACAGGATGTTCTATAGAGATAGCCCTTTTTCATGATGGTTGTAGGCCTAGCCTCAATTTAGGTATTCATCTTCTTCAGTGCTTATATCTGAACATGGTTGGAAACACATCAAAACTATGTCAGAAAGGCTTGCCCAACACTCACATATGACCATGGTTAGAAACTAATTGCAAACCATGTCAGAAAGGATCTCCACTTATATATGACCATGATAGGAAACTCATTCACACATCATGTCAGAAAGGCTCTACACTTATATCTGACCATGATAGGAAACTCATTCACACATCGTGTCAGAAAGGTTATGCACTTACATCTGACCATGATAGGAAACTCATTCACACATCATGTCAGAAAGGCTCTACACTTACATCTGACCATGATAGGAAACTCATTCACACATCATGTCAGAAAGGCTCTACACTTACATCTGACCATGATAGGAAACTCATTCACACATCATGTCAGAAAGGCTCTGCACTTACATCTGACCATGATAGGAGACTCATTCACACATCATGTCAGAAAGGCTCTACACTTACATCTGACCATGATAGGAGACTCATTCACACATCATGTTAGAAAGGCTCAGCACTTACATCTGACCATGATAGGAGAATGATTCACACATAATGTCAGAAAGGCTCTACACTTACATCTAGCCATGATAGGAAATGCATTTACACATCATGTCAGAAAGGCTCTGCACTTACATATGACCATGATAGGAAACTCATTCACACATCATGTCAAAAAGGCTCTCAACCCCAGGCTGAGTGTCAGTCCCAGACTAAACAAATTCCTGGTAATTGACTAGGTGCCTCCATTCTCCGAGAGAATGGCCTCTCAGCACTAAGCTGAGTATTCTTGGTAAATGGCCAGGTGCCTCCATTCAGAGAATGGCATTTAGCGCTTATATCTGATCATGCAAGAACACATCTCACAGTCACCTCGGAATGGCCCAGCACTCACATATGACCATGGAAGGAACCAATCCTCTCACCATGACAGAATGGCTCAGCCCTTACATTTGACCATGGAAGGAACTGATCCTGTCACCATGTCAGAATGGCTCATGGACTCAACACTTCCCCTTGGAGGGAACCTCGATCTGGAGAACACCAAGCTTCTCTTTGAAGTACTCAAACTTAACTCTGGCCATTTATAGCATAGAATCACATCAGGGATGATTACATCCAAGGATAACCTGCAAGCTTTGCCAAGACAGATTACATCCAAGGACAACCTATAGGACCGTTTATGTCTGAGAAACCTACAAGCTTCGCTAGGATTTATGCTCATAAAACTTGTCTCATCATCTATGCTAGAACTCCCTCTTTCGAGAGATCTCGATCTGGATCACTTCTCCTCTCAAATAGAAAGTAGCAACATCTTTTGTGTTGACTGTACTTAGCACCATGTAGGACTCCATCCTTCCAAACCAAGAGATCACACCTGATCCCATACTGGACAAGCACCCTGAAGTTCTCTTCCTATCAATGGAACTTCTTGTCTAATATGAATCCACATAACCCTCCAGGTTAATCTTCAGATTCATATCATACTTGAGCCCATACTCAACTGTACCCTTTAGGTACCTCACTGCATGATTTGCAACCATCGGGTGAACATGTCTCAATGTGTTCACAACAAAGCAAATATCTGGTCTCATTTTTTTCAGGTACATCATCTGACGATACATTGTGGCATCAATCGACTCTGATGAAGCATCACTCAATATCTTCATGTTCGATGCCATACATGTGGTCATGGCCTTGCAGTCCATCATCCCTTATCCCAGGGAGATTCCATCTGCATTCTGCAACACCTCCATCCCTAGAAAGTAGTGCATCATATCCAAGTCCTTAATCTTGAACTCGGTAGCAAGTCTTCTTCTTGCAAATTTAATGAGTTCCTCTTTTCTTTTAGGAACAAGTCATCGACATATAACAGGAGCATCACTGTTCTTCCACCTTCAACCTTGAAGCAAAGGTTGGAATCAAATCTACTCTCAGTAAGCTGTCCATCCTTTTTTATCATGTCGAACCTCAATATCTTCTACAGTGACTCCCTTTGAATCGGAGCATCATTCTCCCTTTATCTGTACTAGAGTGACAAGTAGCTTTCTCTGCTACTATTATTCTATGTATCCATCTAGGGTCACTAGATACCAAGATCCTCTATCTTGAACTTTTCAAAAGTTCTTTTGGCACCCAGCTATGAGCTTGTCATCATCTATAGGATTTCATCTTCAACCTTGTAGCAAAGGTTAATATATCCATCACTCTAGGTGATCTTCAAGCTCCTCGTGTATGTGTTATTCCATCGGTGTCTTCTGAGCTCATTTAAGGCCTTCTTTCATTTGCACACATGATTTTGCTTGTCATGTGACTTCACTTTCAGTGGCTGTAAATGTCTCTTCATAGTCTATGCCTTATTTTTGTGAGAAGCCTCATGCTACAAATCTTTCCTTGTATCCCACGATGTTTCCATCTACTGCATGATGGAACTATGAACTTCCCTTCACATATCGATACTGTATCCTAGAAATCATTCTTCTTGAACTAGTATTCCCTTTCTTCTTGGTTACTTCTTCATAGCTAGAAGGTTCTGCATCAATGATGTCACTGCATTCATCATATTATTCTTCATCTTGAACTGTCGTCACTTGTTCTTCGGAACAAGTCTCATCCTTCTTTGGTTGTAGGCAATTTTATGTGATCTTTCCTACAAGTCAAATGAATTAGTTGTATGGTTAGAAACATTTCATAAGGTATATTCATAATGAAAAATTCTTTTGGATCAAGATATATGGTTATGGAACTATTTTATCCAATACAACATTCATCCATATCTCACGGAAACTTTGTAGATGCCTTTTATCTCTACCAGCACAACATTGAGATTGTGCACTAATCCAATATGTCAACAAAGAGGTTTCATTCTAGATAAGTAGTAATGGAGAGTTGTAAGGAACCATGAGCTACTTACCCATTACATGCATATTAGTAGTATACTGTCATTAATTTAAACATTCTATCATGCATAATACATCAACTGAATATAAACAAATGCATAACAAAACAATATCATGAAATGACAATTGAATACTTATCTTTATTTGTTTCATTGGTAGACTCCTTCTTCAGCCTTTAGCTTCATCATCTTCTTCATTTGTAATAGCATCATTTCTTATCCAAATGCTAAGATGGATAAGAGGCTCTTCAATAATTGAGTTCTTCATATTCCTCATCGCTTGAGGTATCTTCTTTGAATTGTGAAACCTTGATCTCTAGTTTCTCCCATCTTCTTTTCTCTTATTATGAGTCGAGCTTCTTCTTGTGTGTGCTCTTCCCAGAGTCTGCTAAAAGTAATCACTTCCTTCTGGAACACATTCCTCGCATGAATGAATTCCATGATCCTGTGAGGCCATTCAAGGTGGCTATCATCACTTCTGCATTCTCCACTTCTTCTTCTACTACTACAAGTTGTCCTTTGATTTGAGAAACCCTTGTAAAGTATGACTGTATGGTATCTGCATTCTGGATCTTCACATTCTTCAACTATTTTCTCAAATTCATATTTTGATTTATGTTCTTCCCTTCAAATATCTTGGTCTAGGAATCAAACATATTTGGTGTCTTTAGGGAAGACACTTGTGGTACAAATTGATCCATGATTGAATCAACAATGATCTTCTTGGCCTTGACCAAGTTCTTCTTGTGTAAGGCTTTGAGCCTCATCTCCCTGTGGAACTGAAACCTCTCTACTCATGTAGGTGTCTAATTCATTTTACTTAGAGAGATAATATAATTAAATGCTTGGAAGTTATAAAATTCACCAATGTTATGATCAAGCTGATGTGATAGATCACTTTGAAATGAGAACCTCAAATGAAAATAGAAAAATATTAGATCTTACCAATTTGAGGTGTCCGTCCTGGTTCCGAAGCTCGTTGATCTAGTGTTTGTTAAAGAAACCCTAATTTTCAAAACTTGGAATATTTCAGATCTAATTGGATAAAAATATAGACCTCTTCAATATGAGTTGTCCAATGTACTCCTTTTTTGAAAACAGTGGAGGGACACTCTCGGAACAGGAAGCCCTAGTTTTCCAATTTCTTCTGTAGAAATGCCTGATACTATTTCTATGGTATCTTTTCAATTGCTACTCCTCTATGTATAACACTTCACACTGAGGTAGAATATCCTATACCTAATCCAAAACCATAGGTTTCATCAAAATTCATTTCACCAATTGGGATTTATGATCATTTTCCCAACGTGACTTGTTTCATCATTGTTCAGCATAGAGAAGTTGTACAGATTTCCACATGTCACTCTTTCATGTTTGGGGTCTGAAACTTATACCATAGAAATTACAATATATTTAATGTCTAGAACATCTTGAGAAATTTTATTTGGACCTTGGTAGCCCGAGATATAGAAATTCTCCACGGGTGTCCTGTTTAGGGATGAATCCTGGAAGAGGCTGGAACCCTAGATTTGAGGAATAATATCTCCTAGAATATAGTGAATATGAGGCTGAAACTTAGATACAATGTACATCAGTATTTTATATTCTACCTATGAAAGTTGCAGCCCCTGCGACTACCAAAATCCTGAGATATAGAGAATTTACCAAAACTTATCAGTTTTAGTATTTAGGGTTTTTCCAACTTAGGGTCAAACTAGTTTTTGACTTTATCGGAGTTACACCCAACCAAAAATATCGACCCAGGTCTCTAAAATTCAATTTCGATGAGGAGAAAAATCCTATGCCAGGCTCACTCAAAAATTCCTCTTCTGTAAAAATCCCTAATTTCCCTCACCAAAAACTGAAAATGCCAAGAATCAAATGCCGCTTCGATAGAAATATGCGCCCTTCAATGGAGAGTTATCCTAGAATCATTTTGATGATGGATTGTGGAGAGAGACCCAAAAAATAATATATCCTAGCTTTTGTAGCTGCACAATGTCTTCTTCTCAGGTTAGCTTTGATACAATGTTAGATTTTTATCATTTAAGCAATATGATCTTAGGATCTTATCTGAGATAATAACATGCACAGCAATAAACACAAGAGACAAGAGACACAAAGAATTTTCCTTGGGGAAACAATAAAGGAGAAAACCCTACAACTTCCTCAGAGATAGAATGAACACCAATGGCAGTAGTAAAACCCAAAAACATAAAGATGATGTCCAACAACCTTTTCTCTCTCTCTCACTTGAGAGAGCTTCTCCTCTCTCACTCATGCACCCCAATGATTTAGTGTGTGTGTGTGTGATAAATAGAGATGCTCACTCTCTATTTATATTCTTTCATTCACTTGATGTCCACTTCAACATGTCGTCCCCACTTAGCAATTACTTACTAGGGCCAACATCTCTAGGAGAGTCTAATAACCCTAGTGCCCCACAACTGTGGGTACTTTTCCCTCTGATAAAAAAGGAGGGTTAAACTTGACACAATTGTGGGGACTATTGCCTCGAATTACAATGGAGGGTTAACCTTAATGACTTTACATGACTTGTTTACATTATTGAATCTCTCGATCGGAACATCGGGGCATGACATGACTCAATTACATTATAGATACTTCCTAGAATAAACATTGAGGTACAATACATAAGATATACAAGTGAATACATTCTGAAGTTACAAATACATCAAAATTTATTGGTTGCAATAAGAAATATGCAAATTTATTTGTGCTTCCTTTCCAGTTCTTAGTCATTGTGTTGAACTATTGCAAATAAGAAATAAGTTCCCATTACTAAAGCAATGGACACTATGTTGAAATCTCAATAGGGTTACTCCAAAGATAATTTTGTTCCTTCCAATAAAATCAAAACACGGTAAAGGATGACATGGAAAACTAGATTATTTTTGGTACTATAAAATTTTGATGACTTTCAAACGAGGAATATGTTTACAATCCTCACTGTAGTTGTTTTCTAGTTAGGATCTGTAACCAAAGTGAAAAGTTTAAGTTTGTTCAATTTTAGGTGTGTGTGTCCAAAACACAGACAACAAATATAGGTCAATGGAGACATGAGATAAGTGTTTATTTTTCCAAACATATTTGTGTATTTAATACATCTAATTTCATCTTAAATATCTTTGGGTGATTTTATTCCTTATCAATTATGACCTAGCCTTATCTCGCCTTTCTCAATTCGGTTTCTCTCATTGCTTTCTAGAGAAACATTGTTGTATTTACCTTCTTATCATTATTTTTCCATGCAGAAAATTTGGTACCCTTGAAATTGATTCAGATTAGCACGAGGTATAGGTTGGAAATTTATTGGACCTTGCAGAAAATTATGATACGAGATTTGAGAAAGAAGAAAATTCATCTTCAAGAAGCTTAGACAAGGAGTTGTACTTGTGACAATTTTTCCTGAAAACACGAGGCTTTAGATTTTTCCATACTGAGACCAGAAAAAACAACCCATGAAGTAGACATAATTTAAAATAAGATTCCAAAGACACAAAAAACAAACATACCATGACTAAGTACCAACACCTTATCACAGTCTCTTACTATGGGAATTATGTGAGCTATAGTGATCACCATACATTCATGGTTCTCTGATTGTATTATTTGTTGGATAATGGTGTCAATTGCAATATCAACTAAGCATGTGGCCTCATCCATTACTAATATGTGGATGTGCTTCAACAAGGAACGTCCTAAACAAAGGAGCTGGCGTTGGCCCACACTCCAATTTTCTCCATTTTCTGTAACTGAATTGAACACCACTTGTTAATAGAATGGTTAAGTACATATCCACACATAAATGATAAAAGGAAAGAACATAGAAACTGACCTTATGTATCAAGATTCTCTTTACTAGTGAACACAACTTGTCCAAGATAACTTTTGTCCAAATCCTAAAAAATCCAAAAGAACAGTCGTTTTCAGTTCAATTTTCTATTAAAATGACAAAGAAAAATAAATGCTTGGATCCACTTATGTCTAACATTGGATTCATATATCTCATAATCAGATAGGATTCCAAATATATATGACGGGATTTTAATATATATCGAATGAGTTTTATGTTATTTGATCGTAGTAAAAATTTAAAATTCCATGGAGAGGTGGTCCAATAGGTATTTTTTTGAATTAGAGAAAATTATGTTGATAAAAAAATAGCTTTCCATTGATAGAGTCCTACAAAAATATAGGTCACAATACATGACATCCAACTAAGGAACATCTAAAAAAATATGAATCATTTTAGTGAGGTAAAAACAGACCATGGACATGTCAATGAACTCTTTGGAATGGAAAAGGAAACTGAGATAAAACCAGTTAGGATGAGACTTTAACACTTTAGTGTCTTCCAAAGGAAATCTATATTCTAATAGGAAAGACTCTAACAAGTCAATAGGGGTATAATTTGCATCATTTCTACTTTTATAGCTCACTTAGTTAAGAAGTATTGAATATTATTCCAAATTTTACTGAAGTGATGAGCATCCACCTCCTATTAAGAGGTGGGATGTTGTTTACCCTGTGTGTATATAATTTGGCTCAACTTAACAACCTTGATGACTCAACTATTGAATGAATAATGACCCAATTTAACCACCTAGACAGACCAACCTTGGAACCAACAATGATTCCCTCTTTAAGAAATCAATCACATGGTGTGGCAGGATACTGTTTACTCTGCGTGGATATATCAAATAACCCAACTTAATGAATTTGATGGATCAACTATGAAATAAAAAGTGACCTGATTCAATGTCCATAATGGGCCAGCTGCAGAACACAGAATGCCACCTTACAGGGTGTGTCAACCCTACATACCCTTTGAAAAAACATATGCACTCCTTAGCAATGTAATAAATGTTATATAGGCCGAGATATACATCCATTGGGTCTTAAATCTAATGATGTAGGTTCCACCCTATATAACATTAATAATTATGCTATGAAGTACATAGTAACAAAAAATAAAAAAGGTGAGCCACCTGATATAAGAGAATGTTGTTTACACTATGATTTAAAGGCCTTGATGACCAACCAAGGATCAAACAATGACCCGAAATAACTACCTTCATGGGCCAACCATGGAACAAACAATGGCTCTCTTGCAGAGGTTAGTATGCCAACCTCCTTGGAGAAAAATCATGTAAGAGGAATCAAACCTAGTAGAATATATTAAAGCACCCCACTCTCACCAACTCCTTTAGCAAAAGACCACATGATGTAAGAGGAATCGAACCTGGTGGGAGCTATAATAGAGCCCAACTCTTACTAACCCCAGTAACCCTTAGTGACTGACTTATTTACAACTAATCTCATATAAGAGGGAGTTTTTCTCAATCTTGAAAATTAATGAGTTATAATCCAAAGAGCCTCCAACATTCCATGGAAATTAAAATTGATTCCTTTTAAGAAGACTTAACCACCAAATTTCATTGTTAGAATGTTCTTCAAGTGCGTCCAAATTGCATCATAAAGTTCCTTCAAAAAGTATTGGGTCTTGCGGAATAATTCTTAATTTAGACCTTAAATCATGGAGTCCAATCCTCATGATGTCAACTCCATCAATGCAATTTCTACCTCCAGTTGTTTCTACAATCTGAAATAGCACTTGAATAAGTGTAGTTTTTCCACTACCAGTCCGTCCAATAATCCCAACCTTCTTCCCTCTAGGAAATTCACATGTGACACCTTTCAATAGAAATGGCTGGTGTGGTCCATATCAGACCTAATCACATTCCCATGATAAATTTAAATTCTCAATAGCATAAGGTTTCAAATAAATCATCCATATTGGTTTTGTTGCACCCACCTCAAGGTTCTGAAGAACTATTGTTCCTGTTGATGGACAATTGTGACTTGGCCTTGAAGAATCAATCAGAAATGGCACTTCACTTGGTATATTATAATACTTCATTATCCTCTCCACAAAAATCATTTTGCTTTCCACATTTCATAGGCTACATATGAACCAATCCTCTACTATATTCAAATTCAATCCATATGTTACTACCAAGCCAACAAGATGTGCACACAATGAAGGAGGAGAAACTTTCTAAGAACACTGACATACCCTCATTGGTATATGAAACAACTAGGTGTGTATTAAGCTTTCCAATAAAAACCCTTACTTGGATTAATTGTGCCATTTTTCAAGCTCACTAGGAATGTTAAAGAAGTGAGAAATACAAGATTGGATATAAAATTCAGGAGAAGACAGAGCCACTCCATTGCCACATCATTGTGAAATGAGAGTCTTGAATAATAATCAGTCAGTTGAAGATTGGTGTTCATGAATCAAGTTTCTTGATTGAAAATTATTATTATGGATGCTCCTATGAGAGACTCAACAAAATGGTGTATGATGTGAGCCTTTCTAATGCCCACCAATCTAGCCAGTTCCCTAGCAGATGAAATGTACTATGAGCCAATCTTGTACTATATTCAAATTCAATCCATATGTTACTGCCAAGCCAACAAGACGTGCACACAATGAAGGGGAAGAAAATTTCTAAGAACACCGACATACCCTCATTGGCATATTAAAAAACTAGGTGTGGATTAATCTTTCCAGTAACAACCCTTACTTGGATCAATTGTGCCATTTTTCAAGCTCTCTAGGAATGTTAAATAAGTGATAAATACAAGATTGGATAGAAAATTCAGAAGAATACATATCCACTCCATTTCCACATCATTGTGAAATGAGAGTCTTGAATAATAATCAGTTAGTTGAAGATTGGTGTTCAGGAAGCAAGTTTCTTGATTGAAAATTATTATTATGGATGCTCCTGTGAGAGACTCAGCAAAATGGTGTATTATGTGATCCTTTCAAATTCCTACCAATCTAGCCAGTTCCATAGAAGATGAAATGTAGTAATGCTGCCAAGCAGTACCTCATTAAAAATACAGTGTAGTCATATATCAAAGAAGGCTATCTCTTTAAAAACTCACAATGGAGTGTAGTAATGATACATGGTTAATATGGCATGAAAATTAAAAGGCTATAATATTAAAATAAGAAAACAAAAACCATTGTTGGCGAGTTTTCATGGAGGAAAGTTACTTACTTGATACCAAAGGCAAATTGGAGTGACCGGTATAACAACAATGAAGACCTTCCAAGCAATCTGAGACATGATTGTTAAAATTCCTAATAGTTGAATTACTGCAAATGATAACCCTCCCAATATGTAAGGAATTTTTGTGTCTACAGTACTCTGATCTGTTGATGCATGTGGATAGAGAAGGCCAGTTTCACTCGACAGGAAATATCAGTTTTACATGATATTTCTTCACATCAATTATACTACCAATATCCATTGTGTAATTGAAGTGGAATTAATCTAAAAATATAAAAACCTCTAATATATATAAATTCTATATAGATGCCGATGTTTATAGTTTGAATTTAAAATTGTTGTTTAAATGGCAATACAAAATCATCAAAAACAAACTATTTTTTCAAACGTTATATTTTGCTTATCAAACAATTTCAATCTTGTTGAATACAAACATGTACTAACCCGATGGGTTGAATTGAAGAAGGACACTAATGCATGGAAGATGCATGTAAGCATGGTTGTGAAAAGTCTTTTTGTAGTCTCAAATGCTGCAGTTGCTAGAAGCAAAGATCTTATCGATACAGATATGGAACTCCCTATTGCAAGTAATATGTATACAAGAATGAGAACTATACTATTGACTGTGGAATTTTTTTCTTGGGTTGGAGGGGAAGCCTAATCCATCTAGTAATTGATATGGATTTGTAGCACATGGAATAGTATTTGTGCTACCAATATGATAGGAACCAAGGTGCCCTTATATGTTGTAGTTATAAAAGAAGAGTAGACTTTCATTTTGATCATCCTAGTTTATCTTTCTTCTTCCTTTACAATCTGTTCAAATCTATTTTCATTGATTCTTGTTGGTCGGTCCTCTACATCCTCATTTTGATATGTTTTATTGGATTTAGAGTCCATGGTATTGAAGAATCTACTTCTGATATTTCTTGTTTGTGGCACTATCCTCCTAGATGAAATATGTGTTGCATCAATTGCATTCAAAGTCTTATAGTGTGAACAAACTAGCTTTAATAAATATGCACCACCCAATATATATTCATTCCTCCCAACTTTAACTATGTATCCATATTACATAACCTGCAAATTTCCCAAAATATCCCTAACACTTTTTCTTGACTTGACACTAGCAATTTCCTATTCAAAGAGTAAATTGTTCTGCACATAAAGGTTAGAAATTTGCAAGTCTAGAAAGTGGGCTCACCAATATAAGGTCAGATGTAGATAAAAATTCTACTTGATGTGTGACATATACCACTATCTTCAATCCCAGAACTCCGAGAAGGAACTCTTATTAGATTATTTGGTGAAGTAATGAGGCATTGGACTATGCATTCAAATAAAAGTGTACTTTGAAAATCTACTCTACAAATGCATTCAATCATTATAATTGGAGATGGAGAGAAGTACTTTAAAGAGTTGAGATCTTGTATGAGCATCAACAAAACTCAAAGGTTCATTAAGAAGATAGACATCTACATCCTAGTAGATTGCAAAAGAAAGTTGTATTCTTTTATTTTGTCCACCACTCAAATTGATCCCTCTTTCTCCAATCTCTGTCTGATCCCCACGAGAAAACAATTCTAGGTATTTCTTTAGAGAACATGCTTCAAGTACATTTTTCATACTTGTTTATATTCATCTTGTTCCAAAATAAGATGTTATTCAATTCCCCCTCTTTGAATCCATGGAGACTGTGGAAGATAATCTATGGTACCACTGACCTTCACAATCCTGGATAGCTTGGGTATTTCTCCCAGAATACTTGAAAACAAGCTTGACTTTCCAGGACCAATTGATCCATAGACTGCAAATTTCATGCATTTTCTTAGTTGCAAATCTATTCCCCTTAACCTCATATTATTGGAGGTTGGATCCCAGGACCAATTGATCCATAGACTGCAAATTTCATGCATTTTATTAGTTGCAAATCTATTCCCCTTAACCTCATATTATTGGAGGTTGGATCCCATGAAATTATCCATCTTTTATCTCAACTGCAATGTCAGTTGAATCCATAGGTAGATTCTCTACTACATTGCATTTCTTCTTCCTGTATAAAAGTGGCTATTTGATTTAATGACACACTGCATTGAGCAATCATAGAAACAAATTCAGGAAGATTATATATAGGCTCTTGAAGGATTTGGAAAGTTGCTAAGGGAGAAATCAGTTTACATGCTGTCAATGGAACCCCTATTAGAAAGAAGGTACCAAATGTAATAGAAGACAAGAAGGTTGGTGCCTACTAGTAGAGAAAAGTGACTGCAGATGAGGTATACCAATATGTTCATAGATAGCCTTGTTCAACACTTCTCAACTCCTGGAGCCTATGTAGATATAAGGTTTCCCAAGCTTGCAGTTTCAGTATCCTCATGCTCTTTAAGATTTCTAAGGTAGCCCTCATACGTCTATCCTTTGCTTCCATTATCTTACCCTAATATGTATCTTGTAGTTTAGCAAAAGGGGTATTTCCAACCATGATTCCAACTATGGCTACCAACCCTTCAATAGATGCCACGCCAAGATTCTTGTATAGAATTACTAAATCTAGGAGCACCTGTAGAGGGAGAAGCTAGATATCATGCATGTACCAGGAGAAATTTACAATGCGTTCTACATATATACTCATATAATTTATAATTTCACCAACATTATGCTTCTATCGAGACCTGTTAGACAGACACAATCCTTTTCTGCATACAAGAATTTTTAGACATGATCTAACCCACATCCCAAGCTATTGGGATCCAAAATACCATTGTCTCTGTGCTAGTGACTCAATCATCTTTGCACCAAAGAAACCAGAGGCCAGCACATAGCCCTCATAGGAAAAATGCTCTGTCCATCCCAAGTACTCTATAAGAAAATTTATCATGTATGGACCTAAATTTATCATGTATGGAACTAAATTTATCAATTATGGACAAATTAATTGGGCTGTTGAGCCACCAATTTGTGTTTCCATTGATTGAAGCAGATTTCCTATGATTTAAGGGAAGAATAGACAAGTTGTTGAATAAGGAATATTAATCCACCATTGTAGAGATCCCATGTGGAGGAGTTTGAAATCCAGATCACGTGTGCTTGAGGGTATAGATTGTAGAGTGGAGGTCATGATATGAACTTTCTTACCCTGATCATAATTTGTGATGTTTGTACAAATCAAAAGCACCATTGAGAAAGTAAGATCATTCATCCTTATCCCATCATCAATGCTTTCCAATGCATCTTGAGAGCCTCTTCATCTTTCCCATTCAGAGCATACCCTGGAATCATATCGCTCCACAAAAATACATTCAATTCAGCAATATTGTCAAACACTTTCCTTACATCCTTAAGAACAGGAGGAATAGGAACAATAAAAATGTTATCCCCCCATAATTTGAAGATTGCAACGAGAAACAACAACACCGTGCAATGATTAATTACCCCCAAAAGTGAAATGACAATAAGAAAACACATGCATGAACACTCACATACAAACGACTTCAATACCTGCTTTGAAATACACTATCTAGTAGGTTTGGTTATTTGGAAATGAGGTGTGCTATTGATGGCTGATTGAAAGTAGGATGTCATAGAACAAGACAAAAGTTGAACCAACCAACACCTCACAATAATAACCACAAATTTTATTTGATTATAATTGTGTTACAACAACAAGGAAGGATTGCGAGAATACCATAAGGAGGGAGAGTAAGCGACACCAACAAAAAAATAATAGGAGAAGAGGCGTATAGAAAAGGAACAAGCTACCGATCAAACAAAGGAATTTCATCATTAAAATATATAATTCCCTTTTTCATTTTCCTTGATAACTATTGGTTTTATTTCTTAGATTGAATTTCCCAAGTTCACCTAGACAACTCGCGCTTCATGCTTGCAAGGATATTGGATCCATTTCATAACACAATAGGTAATCAAAAAACATAAAGAAAACAAACCTGAAGGTTTAAACATTGCTTCCATTCTAGAGGAAAGACTCAATGTGAAGCTCAATAACAATATTTGAAAGTTTCAATTTCTATACACCGACACCAATCTCATCACCATGTTTAGAATTGCCTGAATTCCAACTCCATTTTCTCTTCTTATATGTGTCTTCAAGCATCTTCTTAGATACAGACATATTACTTCTAAATCTGGTCCTCTTAACCTAAGTCTTCAAAACTGGAGGGTACGGTTGTGATTCGTATAATGTGGAAAGGGTTCCATTCTCAGTGGTCATAATCCCTCATAACCCACCAAACCCTCCTCACCTCCATCCAATGCAAAATATTTGGTGCCAACGGTTTGTTTGAACATGTTATTTGGGACCAATCTCCATGGGTTCAGGAAAATTGACCATTAGCCATGAATGTCGTCAAACAGAGGTGGGTTGAGAGTTGTTGGGTAGAGAGCTATTGGGTTGACAGCTACATTTGCATATATATATTTTGTTTTAGTTATATATATTTTTGTTTTATTTTTATTATTTTACTATACAAAATATGTTAATTTGGTTATATATTATAACTTTTTAATAGTTATTATATAAGTTGTTTAGTTTTATAAATTGGGATTAATATAAAATTTAGTTAATTTGTGTTTTATATAAATATAATAATTTGTGTTTTTAAAAAATATAATATTGTTTTATTATTCTATAATAATTGTTTTAATGGTATTTTTTGTTATAGTATAAGTATATATAATAAACTTGGATTGAGGAGGTTGGCTGAGAAAAGTTGTGCACATCGTGAATCAAATGGGTGGTGGTGTCAAATGAAAAATCTACCTGGCCACTAATGAATAAAGGAGGTTTAAATTGATAGTTATAAGGAGAGGACATCATTGCATTATATGTATCATATTCTGTGAGGTTATGAGGCTTGTAAGAGGTTGAGGAATCGATATATTTACCTGAAACTCTGAGATGGGGTCAGGCCTCTAGCTTTATACTACATATGGATCTGAGACTGTTTCTAGGTCAACACCCCAGTTTAATTATAATTGATCCTTTGATTGGTTAAAATATTGGTCTTGGTGCTTCCATCGGTTCAATTATTATTGGAGCAATTTATATGACGTTTAAAGGAACTGAGCCCGGTGAAGCTACATCGAATGGTGTAGCTAGTTCGATGATCACAGATCATGATAGCCATATTGAAGTTATAAAAGAAACTCAATATGGGACTTGCAGGGACTTACATTGAAGGATAAACAACTATTTATGATGCTTCTAGGTATCGATATGGTACTGGTTCTAGTACCTAATTCGTAATTGATGTATAAGGAACCTAATTTTCCTTTCGCACATGCTTAATCAAATTTTCTTCAATATTGCTACAAGGATAAAGATGGTCAAGAGACAATTTGTGCAATTGCTTTGTTGGATCTCTGAAGATCGAGGTGCATGAAACCAATATTACTAATAGAAGGTAGACAATTTGCAAAATTTACATTTCATTGTCAAAATTGAAATTTTCCATTACACAATTAAAAATGACTAACATAAATGACTAATTCATATTCATCTAGCTAGTCATTTTTTATGTCGTAACTAAATTAGTCGTTTATGTTAATATTTTTTAACTCAGTCACTTATTATCTAGTTATATTTGTTAACTGGTGACTAAATTAGTCTATGATTTTAGTCATTTATAGTTAGGTCAATCAAAATTGCTCATATTTAGTAGTAAATCACTTGAAAAACCTGTGGTGACTAAAATTTTTAGTCACGTAGTAGCTAATTCCTCATTTTGTACTAGTGCAATACCCGAGGGAAGAAACAAAAAGGAGATTTAATGAATGGGAATAAGTCCACCTTGGTTTCCTACAAATTGATCATGGATGGGAGTCGACATCAAATGTTCTTATGGTTGGTTTGGGTGGTTACTGGATCACCAAGTTATGCAATATGGATGACTACCAAAAGGGGTGATAGTGCCAAAAAGGTGGTTGTCATAGAGGATTCTTCGAAAACACCTGAGACAATGGTAGTTAGTGAAGGAATAGATGCATTGTTAATATCATTATCCACTATGTTCAAGAGTATGTTATATAGAGTGGTTGGTATAATTTCCACCTAAGTGAGGTATAATTTCTTTTTATGCTGGTTTTATTTGTTTTTACTTTCTAACCCTCATTTCCATTTGCAGGTTGTCTCCGTGGTATTATAGGTTTATTTTGCAGGTTTTGGAGGTGGAACCCTAACATACTGTGTGCAGAAGGGTTCAAAAATGCTCCATCATCTCCTCTTCTTTATTTTTCTGTCATTAGCTATTAGTTTCAGTTTGCTATTGTAGCCATTTTCTTAGATTAGCTTAGTTTCAATTCGCAGCTCTGTTTATGTCATTTTTACATTTTATTTTTTTACTATTTTCAAAGGGTAGGAACCTACCCTTGTGCCCTATAGGCACAAGGGAGCCATTTTTACCCTTTTAGTGAGTATAAATTCTCACTACAACTTTGGCAACTCCCTTGGGTCAATCCCACAGGATCCCTGGGAAAAAAATTTCAAGTTTTTCAGTTTTTCAGTTTTTACCCTAGTTTTCGAAAAAAATTCTGTTAGATCTATTTAAATTTTCTTTATTTCTTATTTTTTGTTAGTACTGAAGCCTCTTCTAGGCCGAGCTGAGTCAGACTAACCCAGTACCAGTTACTGTCAGCCAGATCTGACCCTCCATCACCAAAAACACCCCATTCTGGAGCAGGTCGCTCTTATCGGGGGAAAAGGTGAGACAAGGCACACTTAATCCCCAAACAGGTGCACCCAGGGCACACTTAATCCATAGACAGGTGAAACTTCATCCCAAGAGCTCAAGTTGCAGCTGTTTTGGCATTTTGTGTGAACCCCTTGCTCATTTCTAGAAAAATCCCGCGGTCCCCTCGCGGGATTTGGTCAAAAATGTGTGGCCTGTCACACAAAAGTTGTTTTTAACTTTAATTAATAGTAATTTGCAGTTTCATAGGACTATCAGTGCGGCCCAGCCACCTCTGTCCACCATTGCAGGTCTCTTTTAATTCTAGTTTTCATTTTCTGCAAATAAATCAATGAATAAAGTGCACATGCTAAATCAATCATTAAGGTTTAATAAAATGAACTAGCCTAACTAAAAGTAACCTAAAATTAACCTTCTTGCCACCCCCTTCCTCCTCTACCCAATCATCACCCTTCGGGGTATTCTGGGATACGATGAAGGGAAAGTTCGTATAGATCTAGGCACTCTATGGTATTTTTCCTAAACCACTAAAACCAGGTGACCTAGAAGGTAGAGGGGGTAGAGAAGGAGGGATTCTCATGGCACTAAGCATATTCCCTATTGACCAACCTAGCACTTGGGAGGTGACCTGAGGATCTACAGATGGGCTTAGTCCCATTGTGTTGAGATCCCAACACCTTCTCTTGGTTGAAGAAGAATACCACTGAGAGGTAGACATTTAGTTAGGCCAACAGTTCAGGGTTAATCACCATATTTGCTTACAAATTTATGTTTATGTTTGCATACAAAACCATGATATGAACTCTACCATGAATTCATAAACCATATTGTAAACCAAATACCAGAAGAAACAAGCAAACCAACACACCATACCAAATAATTAACCCAACTCGGTTCATGACACTGAGTAAGCCTTAAAATTTACCAAATTTACACTAAGTTCAATCAATTCTGCAGTATTTGAGGACATAAGTCCCTGACTACTTCAACTGTGGGAAGTACTTGGGATTTTCCTAGAAACTCATTGTGAGGAGTACCACAGGAACCCCAAAGTAGCTGGCCGCTGAGAGGAATTGCCAAGCGAAATGGGCAACGACCCCTTTCGATTGAGTAGAACCACCCATGAGGAACAAGCCAAGTGCTATCTTCTGGCAGTCTTGGTGGTTGAGAGACCACCTTTAGCCAATAGGAATCCATTGAAATTGGGGTCCAAATTCCATACCCACCAATTTCATACACACAAGCGAACACAATTGATCCTCCACGATCTTCCTCATGCCTAAGAGGTGAACCTCCACCATTTGGAACACTCAATTGGCACCATTGTAGCCGTTCTCAGCGATCTCCCACACCATCAGAGGGCCACACAACCTCTGATTTTGATTCAAACTCATATCAGTCTGAACCAGACCTCCACACCACACCATCTAGCCCCATCACTACTGCCAACCCGGATCCATTTTTCGGTCTAACCTTAGCAAGTGGACCCATGTCCACATCAAAAAATGTCACCCACAATGTGGCAAGTGGTCTAAGCATAGTCATGTAGACTATCATTATCCAATTTCCACCACCCATATTGACCAGCCAAGCTAGCCCAGTTGTAACACATGGGAGCAGTGACCCCTCCACACACATTGTCCCCCCTGCCACACAAGGGGGCAGTGCACCGACCACCCACATTGCCCCTACCACCACACATGGGGGAAATGCCCCTACCACCTACACCATCCCACCCACAACACTTGGGGGCATTGGCCCATCCGCCATGGTGCCACCACAAGCAGCCCCAGATATGCAAATGCACTATGCACCTGCAAACCCCACCCCCAGTGCAGCCCTGTCCCACATCAACTTGGGGTCAAAAGTACCCTTCATGGCTCATTTGAACTTGCCTGACTTGGCTAGATTAACAAATGATCCAATCCACCACCAAGCTCTCTGGCCACCCATGCCAACTAAGCTACCATCAGACATCCCAAATTTTGAAGGCAAAGCCGAGGAATGTCCCCAAAATCAAATAATGGCATTCCATCTATGGTGCTCATCCAATAGAATCGTAGAAGACTCCATCAGGCTGAGGCTATTCTAATGCACCCTTATAGGTTCCGCAGCCAAGTGGTACATTGAGTTTCCCAAGCCAAGTATCCCGACTTCAAGTCCCTAGCCTTCATGTTCCTACAGTATTTCCAACTCTCTGTCAGATATGATGAGGGAGTGGAGATCCTATTATCCTGTCATCAAAACACCGCCACTCACATCACTGATCATATCCATGAGTGGCGGAGGCACTGTAGCTTGTGCAAAATCTAGCTAACAACAAGATCTTCTTGGATTGGTTCCTCAAGACTTTACTCCTGCCCATCGCAAAGGAAGTCGCATTTGAATGTCCCCAATATGAAGAAGAGGCCATACTGAAGGCCCAACAATTTGACCTCATCTATGCCGAGTCGGGATACGTGTATACTGTCATCCCAGATGCTCCTTGTCCAAGTACCTCTTACCACGATGCATCGGGGGCATCCCACGCAGTGGACACCATCGTAGGGTAAGTCTCCCAACAACCACAACCTCGACTAACACCACCTACCATGGCACTGCAACTAAGCAACACTGCTAATGTTGCTTACCAAAACCAAGCTCCGGACTATGCTAGAATGATGTATCAGTCTAGAGCAACAACCTCTTATGCACAACCTGCGCCACCATATTAGGATCAGGTGATGGCTTGGCCAACACAACAATATGTGGGGTGAATTCCCACATTCATGGCACCACCACCCCCACAAATATACTATGCACCACCAGTGCAACAAGTTCAAGCCCCCGCCCTCGCTCCACCTGCTCCACCTGCTCCATTGGGACAAGTGTTCGCACAGCAAAACCGTCTCAACCAGCTTGCCCCCAATAATCAACAAGGGTAAGCTAGAAATAATAGGCCCTGCAATCAAGGCAATAACCAACCATAGGGAGGTAGTCAGCAACCGAACCCTCCCAATAATGTCGCGGCTAACCGGGCATCCCAAAACCCCCCAAGGAAGAATGCACCAAGACACAACGCTCTGTTGCACACAAACCAACCTTGTAAACTCTATGATGTTTATGGGCATTACACATTTGAGTGTCCCCTCATGGCTCATGCTAAGCAGGCCATTCAAAATGAGGCCCAACAGGCCACCAATGCCCCCACTCAAGCCCAACCTAACTAGGCACCACAAGGACCTCCTCCCATGGTGCTTCAAAACCCACTACTAGTCCAAGGATTGGTGGCAACCAATACCCCTCCCCAGGCCAATCTCAATGCTTCGGGGGCACCTCCCATGGCTGAAACAGGTGTTCACCACCTGATGACCATGACCACTGAAGAGGTCAACTTACAAACTAGACGAAATCAGTACAGTACCACCACCGAACCTGTGGATTCATCAGCAGCATCCACGTCTAAGACAACCAACCTACCTCTCCAGTTACCCCCATTCTCACACCCCCCATATGCAGAATTACCAATAACACCACAGCTAGAGCTGTAGTCAGCTATAGCATTGTGGATGATTTGGCCCAAACTCCAACTGCCATGTCTGCTCTTGAGGTACTTAAAATGTTCCCAATGTAGCGAAAATCCCTACTAGCCACTCTAGGGGTAATAGACCCCTCTGATTCCAAGCTAATCACATTTGATATAGAGAACAGAGAGCCATGCATGCCCTCCACTATCGCCTTCCAAATCTCGGTATCCATCTAGAACTTGGTTGTGTACCGATGCATAGTGGATGAGGGGGCATCCATGTGTGTCATGTCTACCTTGGTTTGGCAGAATCTTGGATCACCAATTCTGCAACCGTCCTCCATGACTCTGTGGGCTTATGATGGACACCTCACTAAAGACCAAGGAATCCTCCCCCATGTCCCCATCATGTTATTCGGGAAGATAGTCATGATCGACATCGAGGTCATCAATGCTCAACTGGATTACAACCTCCTCCTTGGGAGGAGTTACATGTACACCATGCGAGCTGTAGCATCAACTGTCTTCCACCTCATGATGTTCCCCCATGAAGGGAATATTGTGATGGTTGACCAGCTCACCTACCATGATTCGCAAGGGTTAACAGCGCCTTCCAATGTTATCCCTACCATCACCACCACCGAACCGCAAGGGGTGACCGCACATGCTAACGTCATCCCTGTAACCAACACTGTGGTTGAAAACACACCAGCCTCCCCACCGTTGAATGTGGGCCTTGGGTTGTTTATTGATCCCACCATGACGGCTCCTTTCCCATTGGTGTCACCACCACTGACACAAAAGGAAACTCTGGACTTGTGCATGGTCTCATCAAGAACCGCTACACCCAAACAGCAACCACAGCCGCAACCCCAACCACAACCACAACATCGTCCACAGCCACAACACCAACAATAGCCGCAACATCATCCACAGCCATAGCACTACACACAGCCGCAATCGTANGCAACCAGCTGGGAGTTATGTGGGCTCATCTTTGGTTCGTACAATTCCCTTCCTCTTCCCCCCACCTGGTGTCATGATCAAGCCGGTTATGGCCACCTTAAGCCTACCCAACTTCACGTTGGGGATCCCAGTGTTGTATCTTGATCCACCAGCTCAACCAGTAATGCCCCAAGTTGTGTTAACTCTGGTGCAACCTATTGTGGTTGAGTCCCACCCCTGACCCAGTCTGCATAGGCCAACTGCCGTACCTGCACCTGCACTGCCCCAGCCCAAAAGTTCTAGGGGAAAGAACACCAAAGCCACCACAGAACCATGACAAGTTCCACCTTGTGCTGTCTGCGAACAACAAGGCTATCCAACTCAAGATTTCCCTAAAATCCCAGTTATCTGTGTGCATCTGGATGCCATGGATACAAATGAAAACATCCCCATGGTTGAACTCCCAACCATGCCAACAATAAATAACAAGGCATTGAGGGAAAACCATGCTTGCACCCTTTGCGGCTTGTATGGACATTACTCCCACCATTGCCAAGACCTGCCTGAATTTCAAATGGCTCTCGTCGACCTCTGTCACCATTCCCTTGAGTCTGAGATCACCTTGATCGAAGAATTTCACTCACCATCTACTTCTTCAGACACCATGTCTATTTACATGATCTCTAGTTCTATAGATCCTCTTGTCTCCACCATCACCAATGGTCCATCAGACCTGTCTCTTCCATTATTTCCGCTACCCCAGCTTCATCCGCAGCTGCAACCTCGGTCGCAACCTCAAACTTAGTTGATCCTTTTCCTTTTCCTTTTCCTTTTCCCTTTCTTTTTCCTACCATCTAGGATCATGAGTAAGTTTACCTTGGAAACCCTCCATCTATAGGATTTCACACTAGGAGATCCTCTGTGGTACCTTAAACCACCTACCCTACCCCGGAGGCCCCAGGATGTGTTGACTCATGTCCAGCCAATTGATATTATGTTGCACCTACCTCCAGGTCCATCAAAGACTCCTCTTGTCTCTAGGCCTTCCCCTCTTCCTCCAACAGAGACTGGGGGCAAGGCCACAAAAGACACAATGATTACCATTTATATGATCTCCAGCACCAGTTGGCCTTCTCTCTCATCGACCATGGAAGATCCACCTGATCTACCTCTGCACCACTTACGTGATGATGGAGATATGCGTAAGACCACCTTTGGTTTTACCTCATTCCATTTACACCTTATTATGGAATTAGTTCTTCCCATAAAAGACCAGATTCCATCACCCCTCCTTGCCAATAACCTTCGTCTTAGCAAGGGGGCACACCCTCATTGACTCTGATGGAAAACTCTTGGAGAACCCCCGCAATGGGCTCTACCTCAAGAAATTTTACACTTAACATCACCAATGAGTCTCTTTATTTTCTTTTTTCTTGTTTTTCAACATTTTTCAGCAAAAATCAGGGGCAACACCATCAGCTGCTAGTTCAAAGTCACCCGAAACCTATTCGAGACACCCCTCACACCTCCGGGCCCAAATTTATACCTCTTTATGAGACCATCATCTCATGTTTAAATAGTCAATTTTGGGACCATTTCCCACAAGTCACCTTGATTCACAAGCCCTGACATGACGATGTGAGTGTCTATAGACCGGTACTCGTATCACACTTCCCGACTGCTACTCATGCAAGCTGTCTGGCCGTTGCTTGTTAAGGATTGTACTATACTTTTATTTTTTGCATTTATAATTGTATTTTTTCACCGCACCTGATGAAAACATGTAGAACATCATGCACAAAACCCTTTGTTTTTCTTCCATGTATTTGACATAGAAGTGTCCTCGGGCTGCCGCCTGTCAAGGACTTTAATTTTAGCTTCTATTTTATTTTTAACACATAGATTGTCTTTTCTTTTTACCGCACCTTACGCGGACCTCTGGACCACTGTCCATAAAATGATTTCTTTTCTTGCACGTATTTGGCATATAAATGCCTCTGGACTTGTACTTACATCACATGTAGTCAAGTTCGTCCATTGCAACACACACACACGCTCTCCTGACCTCTATCTGAGAGCCACCTCGGTTTGCATGCCTCTAATGCACCGTCTTGTAGGCCTCTGCCGCAATCTATCGCACGCATGCATTGGTATGTTTGAGAGCCTTCTGCTCCATCCATACTATGTGGATAACCTTTGGACCTCTATCCACCATCCCGACATGGGGCATCGCATGTGCCACCATCGGTTGACCACATTGGAGTTTCGTTTAAGCTCTTTTCTGACTCCTTAAAACAATGAAAAGATCACCGAGCATAGCCTCTTCCTTTCCCACTCGCTAAAGTATAGGAAAGGGCATCTACATCGTCTCATTTACCTCCTTTTGCGGACCATGTACACCATTTCATTAAAAGGACCTCCTTGGCACACTCAAGCCAATACCATTCCCCTCTACATACTTTGGTGCTTTCCCCGGAAGAGGGGCCACACTTTACAAAAAATCCCACCACCGGTTGTTGTTAAGCTCTTCTCCATCCTTTTCAACAAGAAAAAAATGTTGAGCAAACTTGGCTTCCTTCATGCTCGTAAAAGTATCTGAATGACCGTCTAGTCAGTATAGGTTTAACCTTTTTCGGCCTGATTGGACTACCAACAGTAAAGAAGTCTCTCATCCCCTCTAGGATGGGAAAGCTCTCCTATGTATACTTTTATCCTTTTTTTGGCACTGGAGTCTTCTTCATGCTTTTGGACTCTCTAAAATTGAAAGCACCATCGAGCACTTAACTTCTCGGGCTCACCAAAAGTCCATGAGATCGTACCACAATGGTGTCCCTAGACACCACCCCACAAAAAATAGTTTGGTAGCATTCCCACATTGGGTCGCCTTTGTTTAGAGCACTCTGCAATGTGTCTTCCTTGGATCCCATCAGTATCAAAAGTGTCCACCTTCTCCAGGTATTTCCCATCTGCAGCGACATTCCCGGTATTGCAGCTAGGATCCCATTCCCTTGAGTTAGTTTCATTTGCTTCCTGGTCTGCCCTACCATCATACTCTAAACAAACGAAGTTTGAGTCTCCCACTCCCCCCCTGCCCTTGTTCAGTTCTTTCCTTTCCCTCTCCTCCCTCGCAATCCAGTGAGTCAGTCCGCAGATTGCTTCACACCTTTCGATTACCCCTCGCGCTCCTAGTCAAGGAAACATAATTGCCTCGACTAGGGGTAGGTCTCCCTCTGTCGACACGAAAACATATATTCCAAAGGATAGACCTAGAGGTCCCTGTACCTTGGTTTGATTTACATCATTGATGAGTTCCTTGGACCACTTGAGAGGAGTCCTTAGTGCCTCTTGGGATGGTTGTTTCTCACATGCTTGACTTCAACTCCATCATTGCACTGCTAAGATTCCTATAGGGTTTGTTCCACATAGTACTTGGTTGAATACCCTAGATGCCACCCGACTCTAGCACATCGGTGAGTCCACTTGAGGGACCTAAACAGGTTATGTCCCTTGTTATTTTTGGGTTGCGTTGGAGACAATGATCAGAAGCCCCAGCAGTGCTTCGATATACCTTTATGATTGATACAACATACTTGTATGACAAAGACTCTGACTCTCAATCAGTGAGTCCATATAGATATGTACCATTCCAGATCCATTAGACCATCATTCATGAAGATATAGCATTCCATGAGAATGCCATGGGTCCAATGTACCATATCAGTGTTGTATTCAGCCTCACATGGAGGCAACCAGCATTGTAACATCAGTTGTATATGATCGGCTCTTGTATTTTAGAGCATAGATCAAATGATTCTTTTGACATTATCACGAGCATGGGAATGCCTGCCTCGTCCATATATATGTCACACATTTATTATATCTCACCCATTGATGGAAACTAAATTAATACAAAACCAAAATCCACCATGCCCCAGCCCCGGAAGCACCACCTCTCGACAGCAAATCCTATGATGTTCGTCAACCATACATTGAGCTCCTGCCCTCACACATCAAGGAGCAATTTTTTAACCCAAAAGTCCCCCACATATCTCTCTATGTCCTACACCACCTGAGGACACCATCTCACAACACTTATTTCACTCCATAAGACCTTCCATTTGACCCCCACACCTTCATAAGAGCCCAAGGATGAAGAAAAGGGCTAAAAACCCCAAAATAGACCCCCAGAAGCTAAAGCCCTCAAAAGGGGGCTAAAGTTAGGGAAGAAGGGGCTAAAGGCCCAAAAAAGGGGCTAAAGCCATGACTAAGGGCTTAAAACCCTAAAATCCCTTGGAAAAACTATAAAAGGAGGGTGGGCAGTCACTCTCAAAACACTCCTCACTTGCCTATTGTTATGCTGCCCATGGATGTTTTGAGACCTCTTTCTCTCAAACCACCCACTCTCTCTATCCTCCATCTCCATTTCTCCAAGCCATTGCTTCCCAACCAAGAGAGAGGTGCTCCCATGAGCAAGGGCATGGTGGCCCATTTCCACCTAAGTGAGGTATAATTTCTTTTTATGCTGGTTTTATTTATTTTTACTTTCTAACTTTCATCTCCATTTGCAAGTTTTTCATTAACATTGTTTGCAGGTTGTCTCTATGGTATTATAGGTTTATTTTGCAGGTTTTGGAGGCGAAACCATAACATACTATGTGCAGAAGGGATAAAAAATGCTCCATCATCTCCTCTTCTTTATTTTTCTATCATTAGCTATTAGATTCAGTTTACTATTGTAGCCATTTGATTATATTAGCTTAGTTTCAATTCGCAGCTCTGTTTATGTCATTTTTACATTCCATTTTTTTACTATTTTCAAAGGGTAGGAACCTACCCTTGTGCCCTATAGGCACAAGGGAGCCAGTCTTACCCCTGTAGTGAGGAGAATTTCTCAGTACAGCAGGCTGACGAGTTTGCAAGAAATTTTAACCCACCTCTAACTAACCTAAATGATCTTGTGATTGTTGAGGTTCTCCCTTTTAATTCACATGCTATTGATGTTCCTTTGAGAAGAGATATGTCTAGCTCTGGCGAAGGTATTTCTACCCCAACTTCAGCCATGTTGGTTGGTGGAGTCCTACCTCCCCCGGTGGGTGCTCCAAGACCAAGTGCATCTAATGCACCCATTTCACCAAGTATCCGAGTGGTTCAACCCTCCGTTCCCTCTAATGTGGTAGATACTTTCAGTGGGGTGGTCACTGGTATTCCTAGTGCACCTTTTGCTACTCCTTCCTTTATGCATCCTTCTCGGAGTGGTCAAAGTGGATCCTCCTCATTCATCCAGGGTTTTCCATGGAATGAGGGGCATATTCCCCAATCCAAACCTTATGTAGGTCCTACCCTTGCATATGTGGGCATGCAGTCTGGAAACACAAATTATTTTGGTCATAATTTCCAGACACCGGTTTCAGCTCCTTTAACAAGATCTCCCTTTTCTCTTTACAATGGAGGGATACCTGCTACTGTCTTTCAAACTCCAGTTTCATCCAGAGCATCCCAAACCACTTACAGTGCACCGCAAACAAGTAATTCACTGGATTTTGGGTGTAATCATTTTCAAAGTATTCCAACTACATCACAACCGACGACTGAGGGAAACCCCACCATTTAGTTTGGGAACTAGGGTGCAGGTCCTTCTACATCCCGAACACCTTATTTTCATACCTCGGTTAGGAAAAATATTCCTTTCTTGGAAGCTTTAAACTTGCCAGACTTGTCAAAGTTGATGAATGATCTTGTGTGACATAGTGCGGCATGGCCACCTGTTTCTATTAAGTTACCTTCATACATTCCTAAGTTTGAAGGAAAAGTTGGCGAAGACCCAAGTGCACACATAACCAATTTTCCCCTTTGGTTCTCTTCAAACTCACTAAACATTAACTTTGTTTGGTTGAGGCTTTTCTAGAGGACCTTAACTCATGTTTCAGAAAAATGGTATATTGAACCTCCCTCTACTACATATGACTGTTTTTTAGATTGGAAACTGTGTTCCTAAATCACTTCCAGCTTCCGATTTGGTATGATGTCGAAACGTATTTGTTGTCAAATTTTCAAAAAAACAAGGCCACAAATATGGATCACATCAAAGAGTGGCAAAGACAGAATGGGCTTATCAAAGCCACTATACCTCCCAAGTTCTCATTAGAGGGGTTCTTAGAATCTTTACTGCCTTATAGCTCTAAGGACGTATCCACTTTGGGGATGACCATAGAATAAGAGGATTATATCCTCAGGGACCAACAGTTAGAATTGATATATGCTCAGTATGGGATCTTGTATGAAATCATACCTGAGGCGTTGAGGTCTACCAATAATGTAGAGAAACCCAATCCTGGACCCCATGTTGATGGTGTGGTTGGTTCAGTAAGTTCTTCCACTGTAGAATCAGTGTATAAGAAAATCCATGAGTTGTCAGTGAAGCAATATGCATCTGAGGAAACAAAGGTTTCCACCCCCTCACCTAAAATTGCAACTGTTTTTGCATAGTATTCTCAGAAGGGAAATCAACAGCCTAGTGGGAAAAATAAGAAAGGGAAGAACTGCGAGGGTAATCAAAACGAGTAGAAACCCATGAACAATGCTAATAGGGGTAAAAAAGATAATAAGGAGGTTAAGTTTCCTTGTAATTTGTGCTACATACAACACCTGACTTATCAATGCCCACTTATGGATCAATATCAGAAGTTTCTTAAGAAGTAACAACCAGTTGTCCTGAAGGATCCAATTCCTTAAGGACAGAACGCAACTTCTATTTCAAATGTAGCAAGGGGAATTTCTAGTGCTCCTCTTGATCAAATTTGTATCAATATGGTAAGATTTAGCACCTTACTCTAGAAAAGAAACAAAAATTATGAATCAGAGGCTGTAGAGAAGGGTAAATCTACTGGTGAAACTTCTAACCCTCTCACCATTGAGAAACCTATTGATCCAATGCCTAAGATACCGAAAGTTTCCTTTAAAAATGAATTTCATAAGCCTAAATCTAGGGATTCTTCCAACTATTCCGTAGTTGAGGATTTGGCCCGAACTCCTTGTGCAATTTCAACATTGGAAGTGTTACAGATTTTTCCAGTTCAGCGGGATTCCCTCTTAGAAGCTTTAGGCAGCATGGATTCATAGAGCCTGCTGGAAAATTTTGATCTTTCAGATGTTAAGATTCACCTTCCGTATCATGTGGATTTTTCAATTGATGTTGTCCATGGAGGAAAAAACATTGGAAGTACAGTTGTTGACGAAGGTTCTTCCACATGCGCAATGTCAATGTCTTGTTGGAAATATTTAGGTTCCTCGGAGTTATTTCCATTGAACACTTTACTCACTATTTTCGATGGAAGGTCTTTCCATCCACATGGTATCCTACCGGCTTTTGAGATAAAATTGGTAGGAAAAGTATTGGATATTGAATTAGAAGTGATTGATGCCCCATTGGATTATAACTTGTTGTCAGGGAGAAGTTGGAATTATGCCATGTGTGCAATTTCCTCATTCGTTCTTCGAGTGGTAGTGTTTCCACATGAGGGGAAGTTGATTACTATTGTCCAACTTTGTTTCACTCAGAAAGGTCGTTTTGAAAATACTGGTTCCACTGTACCTTTGATCGATTAGACTAAAATGACTAATGAGAGCTTGTGGGTTGGAATGTGTGCATATTTGATGGGCACATTTGATATCCCAAACCCTATTAACTATCCAGGTTCTACGAGTATAGGGAAGTCTATCAAGATGGTTGTCGATAGAACTGATGCTTGGGTCCTTCCTTCCCATCAGGAACCTCAAGTGACTTTATCTGTAGTGGAAGTGGATTATCATGCTATTGTTAATACCACTTTTGATTCTATTGTGACTCCTTCCACAGTCTCAGAGGAGTCAAAAGAATCTTATCTACCCACCTAGGCAGAGAACAATTTACATTCATATGACTTCTTAGACATGGTTTTTCGTTTGGATGAAGCTGTTTTGGAATCCATGAGTGGGTGAGATAAGATTTGTGAAGACCTTCACCATAATTTCTACTTTCTTCCATAACTAAGAATAATTGAGATTCAAGAGTTCCATGTGAGACTGGCAGAATATGTTGATTTGTTGATTAATCCTTTACCAAAGAAGGGAATATTTACCGAGGGGAATATGGAAAATATATTTGTTACCATTCCAATCAACATATCTACAAACCCCAATGCCATAGAAAATGTGCATATCGATGCAAACTACTCTCCAAAGGAGATTTCCATATATACTTCCTTGTTTAAGGAATTTTGTGATGTGTTCTCTTGTTCATATGAGGAGATGCCAGGCATTGATCCATCTATTGTACAACACGAAATAGATACTTACCCCAATGCTAAACATGTTCGAAAAAACCTTCTACTTGTTAATCTATGAAAAACAACAGCCATTAAGGATGAGGTGGAAATGTTTATGAAAGTAGGGTTCATTTACCCAATTTTTCTAACGAAATGGGTATCTAGTCCCGTTCCTATTGATAAAAAACAAGGGACCATATGCATATGTAGTGATTTATGTGACCTAAATAAAGCGTGTCCCAAGGATAACTATCCCACACCCTTCATTGATCATATCATTGATGCTTGTGCAGGTAGCGAAGTATTTTCGTTTATGGATGGATTTTTGGGTATAATCAAATCCAAATCAAGTCGAAAGACCAGCATAAAATGAATTTTATTTGTCCTTGGGATACCTTCACGTACAAGAAAATGCCCTTTAGTTTGAAAATTTTTGGAGATACCTTTCAACAGGAAATGAAATTTTCATTCCACGATATCAAGAATCACTAGTACAAAATGAGAAATTAATGACTAAAAAAATGACTAAAATACGGCTATAAATGACTATTTTTTAGTCAACGACTAATAGTAGCTAATTTCCACTATCTTATAGCTTGAATAGCTTAGTCGTATTTCACTTAGTCATTAATATCTTGATTTATTAGTCATTGACTTAGTTTTTTATTTAGTCATTGGTTTAGTCATTGATTTAGTCATTGGTTTAGTCACGGATTTAGTCATGGATTTAATCATGGATTTAGTCATTGATTGCAACAAATAATGACCAAATATATGAATAAATAAACTACTAGATGATAACATATTAATTACTAAACTAAGTACAACTAAACATTAGTCACACTATATGATACAAGAAATTAACTACTAATAGTTGTATATATGTGAATTTAGTCGTTTTTGTAGTCATAAATTTATGATAGGGAATGAATGAATCAAACCACCAACCCCCTGCCTATAATTAAGCAGGTGCTCTACCATTGAGCTAGCACCCTTTAAGAAGTTGTTATTACTTGCTAATGATGATATTCAAACAAATTTTGCATCATTCAAGCATACAAAATAATGATTATCAAGTTACTATACATCCATAATGGCTTACCCTGTACTGGTCCATCAAGTCCTTCTTGTACTTAATAAATACATTTGAAATACTTGAAGGACTATTACAAGGTAAGCCATTATGTATCTATAGTAGCTTGATAATAATTATTTTGTATGCTTGAATGATGCAAAATGCAAAAATCCCATAAATTTATAGGAATGACAAGCATGCATCCAATGTTAAACCATCTACCGAGTCATCTAGAGTCATGCCAAGATATCTGAATTTGACTGAAAAATTCATAAGTAAGTTGAATATAGTGGTGGATGATGTCATGGAAAGGATAATTTCAGTTTATATAGAAGCAAAGGATGAGCAAATGGAGCAACTCATCACCCAAAATGTATATAGAATAGTAACAAGAGATATACAACTAGTGTTATTTCACATCAAGTAGAGTGGGCATTAACTTTAAGTACTCTTAGCTATTAGATAAATGGAAATGAAATGAGATGAAATATTAGCCACAATACCTTAGATTTCTCTTGTTGACAATAAGTATGAATACTTATGTGATCATTTTATTCAAAGGTGACTTAAACAACCACTAACATGCAATCAAGGCTAGAAACAATGTTCATATTGATATATAAATAAAATAAAATAAAAGTTAAAGATAGACTATGCCAATCCCACTATCATTTATACCTTGAAAGAGAACTAGAAAATATCCCACAACTGTTCAACTTTGTCCAAAATGCCCACTCGAAATGCCATTGTTTAAACAAAACAAAAACAAATTGAAAACATGAAAGTAGTAATTTACTCTACATGCCTGTTGGATGCAAAGTCCCATAGTTGTTCAACATAATTAGTCAAGAACATGCAATAAAATTATAAATGGATAAAAAGAAGAAAACAATGTGGTTTAGACCTTCCTTTATATACTTAGATATATATTATGATCACACTTTGTCTCTTAGGAGACAAGTCACTTACGAAACAATGGACATACCTGAGGGAGAGATAGATATGTAGTTGTAGGGAAATGTGATACAAATACTGACCTCAAGGTATTAATCAGAGAATGAACTTTCAATCCCATTGCTGCAATAAATGACAGTCTTTTAGGACAATCATACATTAAACAAATAGAAGCTCCTTTCAAATTTGCAAAGGCATCCTTAAGAGAAGATCTTAGTTTCCATTGCACTAAATGTTTCTTTGCACCCTAGGTAGATTTAGAAAGTTGTATATTCCAATGACCATATTCCAAACCTAACAATTCTGATATCTTTGTTCATACCGAAAAAATTATTTCAATTGACATAATGAATTACCTTTTCAAAACTATAGGTTGACACAGTTTGACCTCCCAAAAATAAATTCACACCCTAAAGCTAAGAAAAAAATATAAATATGGTGACAATGATGAGGCATTTTCCTCTCTGTAGAAGTAGGTTTTATTATCGGAGAGATCCTAGAGACCTTATAAGGATCTGATTTCATATTGTAATAGTGGCTCAAGATATTTGGCCAATATTTGAATAAAAGATAACATAATTAGCTATTCTACATTCTATTTTTTGAATTTTAGTTGTTGTTGTTGGATTTATTTGTGTACTTTGATTCACAAATCCAATACCTACATCACGTATCAAAGGAGATATAACCTCGAGTAGTGAAGACTCTTGAGTTTGGAAGACAATTCCAGTGGAAGTGTTCAGGTTGGGTATAATTGTTAGGGAAAGAGTGTGTGGATTCTGAATGAGTTGTTAAGAGAGAAAAAGGAAGTTCGAGTTCACTTGACCACTCAAGGGAACTGAATGTATTCACCTGGTAGAAAATCATGATAACAACTAGTGGTTTAACTTTCCATAAAATATGGACATTATTTCACCCTCATACAGTAGTAAAGTGATAGTTTTTAGCATGTCTATGGGTAAATACAACATCAAAACTGCAAAGAAGTAGTAATGTGGGTGAAAGAAACAACTACTCTCCAATTTTGGGCAATTTGTGGATGAAAAGGGCATAAATAAACCTCACATCTCAGTTATGGACCTTATAATATATGTAACAAGTCTCTCTGCATGGCATATGTGAACCATTCATGGATGAATGGTCTCCATAGATTAGGATCAAAGGAAGGATGTTGCCATACAAGGGGTCAAAACCTATCCTCCACAATGGATCTATCCACTAGAAAAGGTTGAAAAACCCTAAAATATAGGACAACCCATCATGAATCCAAACTATTGAATGCTTCCTTAAAGAAGGCCTAACATTCACTCTAATGGTGAATGCTACTCTGCATACAAAGCTGGAGGTAAATGGTGGCCTAATCGTTAAGAAATTATCTACAAGAAATTTTTGAAAACAAGGTTCTTCCCCATTATTCCTAGACTACAATGGTTGTGAGACTTGCTCCATTACAGATCAAAAAGAGTTTTCCAAGATAGTATGATGAATTAACTTACAAATTTATCCTGAGCAGTTTCCTTTAAATTGAAGGTAAGGAGTTTTGAACCTCTGACAATTGGGTATCCATACTAAGGGGAAAATTAGAAGGCATTTCAAAGTGTGAATTATCAATCATTGAATGCAAGTTATCTATCATAGTAGAATCTTGTTCATAAATATCATTCACATCAAATTCCTTTCTCCAAGCAGGCATGACTATAGACTCTAGGTGTCCCCCCTCATTCCATGTAGGTGGCAATGTATAAAATGGTATCTTTCCTGAACCATCACAAGCACATCCATAAACATAGTAGTAAATATAAGTACATGCATACCTATAGAAACAGGTTCAATGGAAAAAGAATGCACAACAGGAACTAGGTTAGTTTTTACACAACGCAACACTAAAATCAACTCAAATACCTTCATTCCAGTCATGTAGAACAATCTTAGCAGCTTCGATGGTGTATGCTACACCACATTTCTTTAGCTTTCGATGAATTGATGCGATATTTTTCAAGAAGTCATCAACTAAATTGAAGATAGGAAGCTTGTATAAGGACATCAACTTGTCCAATGGACACAAATTTAAAATCTCCTTCACTGAAAATTTGTTTAGATGTAACATTTGATTAGAAAACGCATGCACATGTCGAATAGATTATACAATTGATTTATTAGCATTGATGATGGAAAGGAAATACAAAAAAAATGATATTAATAGAAGCGAATGACGTATATGTCCTTTGATAACTAGGTTCAAAGATCCTTTCAATCTCTACCACATAGACAACAAAAACACACATGCATCCAAGGTGTGCTTTTTCCTTTCCACATTAACCATATTAGTATGATATTTTTAAATGTGTGTTCAAGGTTCCCTTTTTAATGTTCCAATGTCCCATCATTATCATATTATTGTTATCATATAATATGTTCACTATTTTTAATGTTTCCTTGAATAATGGTTATGAGACAACTTACATTTATGGATAATAGCTACTGATTGTTATCCTCACTGCCTATTTGACAACTTAGATATGACAATTTTTCCATCTTTGAGAAGAAGAAAAAAGTCAACGATCTTGCATAAATACTACATATTAAAATAAATTGGCCTTGAGAAGGAGAATATATTTTTCCTCAAAAAACCAAATATGATGTTTATACTATACATAAGTTGTCAAACAAGATAGAAAATGAACTTATTACCAGGAGTTATAGGATCCTCCAATTCTTCAATCCTTTTGTAGTTGCAAAGAGAAATTGTTTCACTAGTGTCACTAGCCTTAGCCATCACAAATCCAGGACAATCTAATAGTTTGACATGCTTGTCTAACTAGATTTCCTGCATTGCTCTTGTTAAGCATGGGGTGGCCCCCACATTTACAACATCTGATCTTTTTATGTTATTTATAAGAATGATTTTAGCAACATTAGGAAGCCCCATAACACCAATAGTAATGGATGTCTTTAGTTGTAAGAAACACAAACAAAATATGAACAACACAATTGTTTTGGAGGTAAACAAACACACAAATATCACTGAAAAAAATCTTAAGCATCTACTGAATCCTGCAACTTGCATCTTTTACTAGTGAAACACAACAAATTATAAATCAACACACTTACACATCTAATGCTTGACCTGACAGAAATGTAAGATAAAAAGAGTGGAACTATTCAAGGTATGCAATAGTGCAAAGGAAAATATCTCAGAAATTTTTTTTAATGGGCGTAAACAACAATTGATATGAAGATACCTCATGACTTCTAGAATAATTTTTCTGCAACCTTACAAGTTTTTCAGCTCCAAGACAATCACTGGTCTACAGTCTAGGAGTGTGCCTAGCCATTTTTTAAGTCGATTTACATACTAAATTTGAACTGTGCTCCTGAGTGTTGCACTTAAAGGCTATAGTTGGCAGTTCTTCTCTAAGATATTTGAGCCATTTCTCTGCAATCTCCCTAGGAACAAGATTTGTAAACCATTTTTATAAAACAAGTCAATGAAGATCCTTTTACAATATATGCTTAAAACTAAAGATGGGAATGTAATTATAGAAATGCCTATATAGGAATCTAATCATTTCGAAATAGATTATAAGCATCGCTATATTTTACACATGTCCCAAAAGCGTGATAAAAACAAAGGCTAGTAGATGTGCTTCCATAACTTCGTCTAGTTTTATTATTTTTTCATCCTGGACCTTAATCCTCTAGTTCCAAACGGTCTTAAAGATCTCATCATTTCCCAGCACTTTCTGGGTTCTTATGGTTTTCTTACACTTTGTGACATGGCCTTTTCCACCACTTTTTTAACATGGTTTTCACCGTAATGTTTATGTAACATAAAAGTGAAGCATATTTCAAAAAATATAAAAAAATCAGACGAAACTGTAACTGAATGTAAAGATCTCTAAGTTTAAAAGCAAACCTATTTTATTAATAAGTAAAACCAGATGCTTTTCAGGACCGACTCTGAACACCATTCACTCAATTTTATACATCGTGTTCCAATAGAATCTATTGCATCTAGCACCTCCAAAATAACATCCGATGCTTCTATAACTTTAACCAATTCTTTATAAAAACATTTCTTTGATATGTATGGGCTCAAGAAAAATTGGGCAAGTCAAAACCTCTGAAAATAACTTACCATTAAACAAAAATACCTAATTTACTTCTAATAAGGGAATAACAAGCCTACCATGAATCATGCCATCTCTTCATGCATCTCTTGAACTCAAAATTTTCTTCACAAAATCATCTTTTCTGTTTGAAATGGAATTGGTAAGCTGATTCAAATCTCCATCTTCTTCTAGTAAACCATTTTTTCCTTTTTGAGCCTGTAGACAAAATTTTGAAGCCTTGTGTTAGGTCCATTGTTGTGGATGATGGCATCCAAATTTATGTATACACAATTCCAGTATATGAAAACTGTGATCTGGTTCTATGCAGAGAAAGAATAAAATTTATTACCCTTAATTCAAAACTTTATCAAAATTAATGTCTATAGGAATACAACGAATACCAGTAGAGCACTGTTAATGGGAAAACTGGTAGCAAGGAGAACAATTATGTAGTCATAGTATTGTGTTAGTCTTATTTCTAGGAAACCTTATCCCAAAACTAATTGTTTTAATACATTTTGGGAATTTGATTTAGCTATGAATTTGGACAATCACAATAAAATATAATTGTTTTCTAGATTTTCACATAATCTATTACTCTATTGAGCAAACGCAGGAAAGCCAGACTTTTCAATTTTTGAACGATAGAGATGCTGTGCGTTACTATTCAGAAGCTCACAAATATTATAAGCATTTTTTATGGACTGCTTTTCATTGCATATGTGATGCCTTTGAACTACTTTGGATATTCTTGGTTTAACCATCTGCATATATTTGGTCTCAGTATTGTTCTTTCCGTTACGATTTTCATCTTCATTTGGGTGGTATGCCTTCTCTACACCACTAACAGAGGCCTCGTGATGATCCAAACCCTCCATATATGTATGCTTATGCCTATTGAACTCCTTATTGAATTCGAAGATAACAGTTCCCCTGAGTGTCTGCTACGGGCATCGATCCATCTATTATGTTGAACATCATGTCCATGTCTCACTAGTGCAATTTCATTTCTGAGTAGAGCAGCCTGTGATTGTTATTGCAACTCTGAGATATTGATATCAGACATACGTGGATTTCCTCTCCATTCATGCATCTATTTTTCCACAGAAAAGATCAACAAAAATAAACATGAAAGAAGAATACCATCTTCTGATGCAGTCAACAATGATATTTACATGCTTGCTAATGCAGACCCAATCCATAAAGATTGAAGTGGCTTGAATCCACTTCCCAAAATGTTTGAAATTCAATATGAAGGTTCTTGATAGTAGTTTCCTCATCCATTTCCAACTAATTTCTATATCCATCTTTTCATTGAACCTTCAACTACCGGATGGTAGTTCCATTCCTCTTATTGTTCATTTCCTTAGTGCTCCACTTCAACCCACACGGTTCGCTGGAAGATATGTGCTATTTTCAACCTGATTCATGACTGATATTTACACTTACTACATGCCTAGGCATTGCATGAGGTTGGGTGCACACATATTTACACAAGTTACTATGAGAGATAACTTGAACCATTCACTAATTTCCAAGCTGGCAGTCAACCTTGAATCCAACTAGGAATATTCAACCCTTCATTCTAAGGCTGAGTAAAACAAAATGCTCTCATTGGTTTCACACCACGCATTTCATAGGAGATTGATCCCAATTACATATTGGACGCAACTACATATTCCACGATCTGATGGTCTAGTGATTGTTTACCATACATTCTAACCTATGCATTCACTTATACAACCCTGGAAGAATTTAACATTAATGATTTCTCCAGTAGTATTGTATGAATACCATTGTATTTCATAGTTTTAATCCTCAATATAGAACTAGGTGCATTCATTTGATGCAGAGCTTATTATCTATGTAAATCGATGCTCAACTAACTTTATACCCTAAAATAGCCAACAAAACCCCAAGCCTACATTTAGTCCATTGGATTATTTGTTGCGTGACAACCTCGTCCATTGCTAACTTAATCAAAGGTGTGGGTTGGTTTTTTTAACCCATTCAGTGGGGTGAGGAAAGGGTGTCCCTTGTTTCCTTATCTATTTTTTTTGGTGGTGGAAGGTCTTAACAGATCAAATAATGGCTAGGAACAAGGTTAAAAGAAAGGGGGGTTGTACTTGGTGGAAGGGTAAACCTTACACATGAATTATTTGTTGATGATATTATTGTTTTGTTTGGTAGAGAGAGAAGAAGAAAACATCTTTAACTAATCGGTTATTGAGTCTTTTTTTGTTGCTTCTGATATGGTAGTCAATGAGGAGAAATCTATTGTTTATTTCTTGGATGACATAGAGTGTATTGTTTATTTCTTGGATGGTGTAGAAGGTAGGAGGAATGCGTGGAGTATTTTTTTCCCTTTTCCATATAAAAAATTGGAGGAAGGGACGAAATATTTAGGCTATATAGTAATTAGATTTAGATCATTAGCATTTCATATCTTGGTCTTGAGTATAGAATGAGCCATGAGTGTCATTTCCTAGATTTTTTTTTCATTAGAGGAAATTTCAACTCAAAATGAGCCTTCTAAGGAAAATTAATAAAATAATAGTTAAAATAATAAAATAATATTTATTAATTTTGGAGGAAGAAAAGAAAAAACTACTTTTTGGTTCGTATTTTTGACATATCTCCCTGTTCTTTTACTAAAATTTTGATCCAGAGATATCATTGGATGTGGAATTAAATTCCGCATCCAATAAGTACCAACTCGACATACTTTTGATGGCCCCGCTACCCCAAAAATAGAAAATACATGAAAAATGTGATGATGATGTCATCATCACATTTTTTAAGGTATTTCTTATTTTTGGGGTAGCGGGGCCAGTAAAAAGTATGCCAAGTGGGTACTCGTTGGATGCATAATTTAATTCCACATCCAACAAGCTCTACTTAATGAAATTTGAGTAAAAACATAGGGAGATATGTCGAAAATACGAACAAAAAAATTATGTTTTTTTATGATACTTATCCCCAAATTTATATTAAAAATTTGTTTAAGAGGTGCTCCCTTTTTGAATTTTAAATCATTTTTATTGGATAATACATGATGACATGGAATTTGTATTGTTTTTGGAAGCCCCATTTTAAATTGAAATTTCCTCTAATGGCATCTGAGCAAATTCTATAGTTTAGATTCTGTAAGTTTTTCAATATTACCTCGTTTAATTTCTGTATTGTTATTTATCCTCATTCTTTTATGTTATATTGTTCTAATCTATTTCCTTATGCCTCTTTGTGGAAAAGAAGAATGTTGTAAAATAAGCTATGAACAAGTTGCGACATGTTTTTCTGTCTTCAATTCTTCCAGCCTTAGCATAGGAACAAAAGCTATGTTGTTTATGGAGGTTATTAGACGCTATTGACAAATTGAGATACCACATGTGGGCAAGTACCATCTTGATTCTTAAACCAATGCTCAAAACATGATCAGTTGATAGATATTATGCTATATTTCATATGATCCTTTATACAATATTTTAGTTAATCCAACATGTACTGGTAGTAGTACTATAGAAAATTGCCAATTGTGAGAGATAATAGTGGCTAATTAGAGCCATTAGAGGAAATTTGGGGTCTAAAATGGGCCTTACAAGAAAACACGCCAACATTAAATTTTGTGAGTTGGAATTCAGGAACTAATAGAATTTCAATAAAATGAGTCAACCATAATGGTTGAATTGACATATTTGTCATAATAGAAAACTAATTTTTTTGTTTGTATTTTCAACATATCTCCCTGTGTTTTTACTCAAATTCTAAGTGGGAGAGCTCGTTGGATGTAGAATTTAATTCTGCATCCAACGAGTAAATGCACTCCATACTTTTGACGGACCTTGCTACCCCAAAAAAAGAAATACCTGAAAAAATGTGATGATGATGTCATCATCATGTTTTTCAGCTATTTCTTATTTTTGGGGTAGTGGGGTCCATCAAAAGTATGCAGTGTGGGTACTCGTTGGATGTGGAATTAAATTTCACATCCAACGAGCTCCCCCGCTTAGAATTTGAGTAAAAACAAAGGGCGATATGTCGAAAATATGAACAAAAAAAGTAGCCTTTTTCATGCTTCCTCCAAAATTAATAACTATTATTTTATTATTTTAACTATTATTTTATTATTTTCCTTAGGAGGCCCATTTTAGACCTCAAATTTCCTCTAATGAGGGGACTCCCACTCTCAGCTATTTTTGCAAATTGACCTAGAATAAAAATTAAAAGGATCAGTGGTAGATGTGAATTAACAATTGTAGTCATGTATGTTTTCTCTAGTTGACAGACAATGCTTGGTCATATGGGAGGGATTGTAGTGGGTCAGATTTCATATTAACCCTAATTTCCTATAATTATGATACTAGGGTTAAGTGGAATAGGGGTGCTTAATCTAGGGCTATAGTTCCATCCACACTGCATGCAATGGGCCTTATAGAAATGTGCTAGAAAATCGTGGAACTATTGGTCAAACATGAAATGGAGCAGGTTAGCTACACTATTGGTATGGCCTTGTGTAGACCAATATGTAAAAGTAGGAAGTATGTGTAATCAATGAATTAAATTATCAACTTATTCAATCTTCGCTTCATGTCCTTTAAATAGGGTAAGGAAATTGTAATAATTCAATTATTATTAGTTAAAGATTATATCACAAATGTTTGAATGGAATTCAATATAAGATATCCAAAAAATAAGTCTTGGTCTTATTTATTAGTAGCAATGGATAAGTTACTGAGGTTTCTTCTCATAGACAGTTTATTAGTGATTTTAACAGTGTTGAAATATCAAAGACAAGATAGATGGATTGTAGTGGGTCAAGACTTGAAAGTATCCATTCATCACTCATTCTAGATCTGATATATTATTCACTTAAAAGCATATATAAGACTTCAAAATGTAGCCATTCACCATAAGAGAAGCCCACAGGAAGCTACAGGATTTTATTGGAAATGTGGTGGCTTATTAATAATGGCCACAACCATACACTAGCATCACAAGACTATTTGCACAATAAATTATAGATCTGAAACTTGACATTTAATTACCACCACTTACAGTTTAAGCTTCAAATCCAAATTGGTATGCATGGGATGAGTTTTTAGAATGACAATTGATATGTAATAGGAAAAATGCCTTTAGTATGGTATAGTCCCCTTCTTTGTCAACAATACAGGCTGGAAATGTTTCTTCAATTACCTAGATCAAATTCAATCTTCTACAGGAATGTGGAATGCATGTGTCACTACAGGAATATAAAGGCTGTTATAGGATTACAAAGATTCTATAGGAATATACTTCATCTACTAAATCACACCAAATTACATAATGCAAGTGAAGTGATGGAGATACTCCATAAATAATTAACTGTTACTAGAGGAGCATCTTGACTCTTCACTAGGTTGACTGCTACAGGACCACTTCACTAATTCAGTCTTAAAACTATGTCATGAATTAGATTAGGAAAAATACTGATTATGCCCTCTTCTTCTAACGTGAAGACCCTATCCACTTCATGCCCTTCGTGATATTTTTCTCTAGTGTTCTTTCCTTGTGGGTGCACCCTCTTTACCACTATCCAAAAAAAAATACTCATTGCGTCTCTCCTTTCCACAGGTGGAAACTTGACCTCATATTATAACAAGGGAAGAAGTGGTGAAAATATGCAATAGAAGGTGCACCTTCCAAGAATGGACCCAACCACAAGTATGCATTTCCCAAAATGAGGGGTTTCAAGCGTACTCACCAATTTTGGAGGCATTTTCTCCTTTACTGCTCTGCTCGGATTTGATGCATGTTGTTAGCTTAGTTTGAGATCCATCCATCACCACATGAAATTCCTTCTGTGAAGCACTCAGGCAGTGTTTCTACCCTCTGGGCTATCTGTTCTTATGTGCAGGTGGTTACAACTTAGTAAGAAAGGTTCAAAGTATATGAGAACAAATTTCATGCATGCAAGCCTTGTCTTCATTGTTCTTCATTCAAAGAACAGAAGAACAATAAACTAACACCTAAAGAAGATGTCATTGTATGCTTACAATTGGTATTGTTTGTTTACACTTTCACTAAGACATCTGTTAGGTTTAGACAACACTCGCAACTCAAGTTGTAGTATTCAAGCCGGCTCACCAAGTTGATAGCCTGCTCCATATTTAGGAGAAAAATTCCCTCATTGAGAACAACACATTGGAGTTATTTTCCTCCCGATATAAATTTCTAGGTGACTTTTCAAGTTTAATTTGTTGTACCATGTCTCTTAAGTGTTTCACGATCTCTTATGCTAGTCTGGAAGAATCAATGAGTTAACAGGCCGATCAAGCTTTAGAGAATAGAATTATTTTGGGTTTTCCAAAAGAACCCACTAGTGCGTGCTAAGGATAGTTACAACCCTATCATTTCATCATGACCGGGCTTTCTTTGAACCTTGAAATATCTTGTTTTCCTACTGAGAGACGTGGACTGGCAATGTTGCTAAGAAGTATGGGAAGAGGGGATGGTCATATGACATCTGGATTTGATATATAAAGAAAGAGGGAAGGATGTTGATGACACAACATAGGATAAAAGGAACATAAGGCTTATTATGTCATTACGGTAACATGGTAACTAGAATCAATTTAAATGGGAGATCCTATCTAGAGGGAGAGGGAAAGTACCATAAATAAAAAGGTATCTTTATACTTAAAGTGTTAGGGTCACGGACTCTGCCAGGTGGATTCCTGTGGGATATGGAATGATGGGATTTAATAGGCTTCATACTACTAGGACGAATATGGATGGATGCCTAGACAGGTGTACTTTCACCACTAATCAAACACACTCTAGAATTACATTATGCGCAACAGTGACCACCAGATTCTAGAAAAGAAGGGTGTAGTGGGTGGGACATAGGATGGACCAGCACGACTGTTCTTGTTGAGCCAGGATGAACCCCAGATACTAGTGATTCATTAAGACGGCCTAAGACATAGAGAGATCTTGGAGAGTTCGATATAAATAGAATCATTTTATATATAATGGGTTTATTCTATCCTGGGTATGGCTTCTATGGCTATTGGCTGTGACTTGCTATGCTCATCAATCATCTATTAGCGAGATAAGGATCTATTAATCTATCATAGTAATCTAGGGACTAAACACAAGTCTCATCAAAGATTAATAACAATAAGGCATGAAAATGGTGTAATTGTGCTGCAAAATGAGTATCCGCTCTGTATATTCACACAAAGAATGAGCAATACAATACAATGTCATGCTACAAGCATGAATGAGAAGAAATTCCAATTCCTAAGGAGGTCATTCGAATTGAATGAGTGATTCTAGCTTAACTGAATGTAAGCCGCAGTCAACCCTCAAGTTAACCACTGATCAAAACCCTAATTGACTCAACTAATCGCTAACTGAAGTTGGAGTACAATAAATGACTAAGTCTAACTGAAAGTAGGGTAGACACATGTCACAACAAGCCAACCATCAAGTGGTAGCACATCAATGACTCCAATGAACCCCGATGAGGTTAACTGAAGTGTAATTGAACATCAGAATTGGTTGGAGGCACCTCTGTTGACTCTAGTTCATTAAATAATCAATTTATGATGGAGGGCACCTTCACTGCACTGTTTAATTGATTGTAACCATCAGTTAGCAATATGGGGCATTAATGACATTCAGATCACCTTGGGAGTGCTCCAGTTAGCCTCCCTGAATGTAGGAGAAGGCTAAGTTAGCCTCCTTGACTAAAGGTGGGTGTGGGTGTGATCTATCTGATGTCATATAGTGCTCCTCTGATTTCAATTAATTCAATAATACTTAGGATAGTGGTTTAACTAGGTGAAATTGACCAAAATGAGTGTGTAAGGTGGTAAATGTCTCCAACACCCCCCCTTAAGCTATACTTGGGAGGAGTAGAAAACATAAAGTGCATAAGAATGCTAGGGCCCCAGAAACAAAGGCCATAGGTCACCCTGTACAATAAAGTAACTGCTTAATATAACCAAGGAAATGGGGAAAACCTCATGGGAAAAAAACCCCTCCTCAAACTAAGCAGTAAATCAAGAATTGGTTCTTCTATGCAGCAGAATCCTAAGACTGTGCATGTGAACCTCTGAATACAAACTAAATGAATATTTCTAGGGGAATCTTCCACTTTGGAAGAATAACAATGCACTCAACTGAATCAGAAATATAAACAGCTGCACGGTGAAAACTGGACCCATGTAGAGTAGCTAAAATCATTTGAAGAGAGAGCAAATTTTCTTGAGGATTTGAACCATGTGTGGAAAAATCAAGAAACTGATATGTTGAATCCTTGAACAGAAAACCAGGAGTGGTAAAATCATCCCCAAATCTTAGGAGCAAGTGTCCAAGTAGATGCAGAATGTCTTCCTCTTTACTAGTTCTGTGAGGAGATGAGCATGTGACCAAAGGTAGAGAAGCCCTGGGACTATGGAGAGAGAATGCTTGAGCTCCATAATCTTATATAGCTTCTAAAATATCTAATGAATCACATAATAAAATATCATAAACCTCATATGAGGAAACTAACACCAAATCCCCATCAATAGTTTTGAAGAGAAAGTGCGGTACTTGATTATTCACACTGGAATTGGTGAGAGCAACTACAAGCATGAATGAAAGATCTTGGATTTTAAAATATCAACCAAATAATATTGTATCATAAATTAAATCAGATCTAAATAGGTTCACAACAGATCCAAAATTGTGAAATGAAATCAAATCTCCAGCAACAGTTTTGTAGGAGACTTGTGGTACTTGTTTCTTCACAAAATTAATGCGAACAGCTACAAGCAGTACTCAAAGATTATGAACCTGAAATATTGAACCAAAAAATATCATATCATATTTAAATAAGATCATATCATATCCAATAACGTTCATATCAGATCCAAAAGTATGGTCAACCGATACAGTGGATGCATAATTGTCTTTTTCTTCAAAATTTTGAATTTTGGTACATGCAATCCTGCAGGATTTTGTTGGAAGATCTATATCATTGGGTGCAAATGGATCACTCTAGTAATCTGATATTTCTTCCAAAATATCCAAGGTATCACATATTTTCACACCAGCAGCAACATTAGAGGGAGAAAAATCAAATTTCTCTTCACTTTTGGAAGCAATTACTGGTAAATTTTTCACAGAATTCCAAGGAAAATTACCGATGAATGTTTGCATGGAAGTGTAGTAGTATTTTTATTCAATATAAAATATTCGAATGTATTCTTATGTTTCATAAATATGAGGAGATGAGATATTAGAGATCTCATGAACTTCCAGAGCATCAGGAGAAGGAGTCACTTCATGGAGACTTTCTTCAATTCGAATTGACTGTGTAGAAGATTTTTCTTCATCTTCATCTTGAACAACTTCATCAAAGAGAGTAGAGGCCGAGACTTTTGAGTAAAGAACTCTTGTGGTGATGGATGTGATCTCAAAAGTGCTATTATGATCCTCATTGTGATTTCCAAAGTTTTTGTCCAATTTTGTCCAGAGATCCTTTGGGTATTCAACCGAACCAATAAGGTAGCGCAAGCTAGGAGAAAGGGCCGGGAATATTGCTCCAAAAGATCTATCACCATCATTTAGCCAGTCATTCTCATTCTCATAAGAATATTTTCCAAGTAAAATAGACACCTCATAGAGGCATTTTCTCTTTAGAGATGCAATCATCTTCAACTTCCATTCTAAATAGCTTGTGAATGGGGTGAGAAGAGAGACTGGCGAGTCCATTCAAAGTTGTACCTATTAAAACCTGCAAATCACAACAAAAGGGGCACCATAATTTCATACAGCCTGCGCATTTTAGGCTTTCATCATACCCAGCATAGTTGATCAAGCAAGCTTGACCAACAATTTCCTTACTTGGGGTATTAAGTGGTAAGCCTTGGATTCTGGTATCAGAGCTTATGGCGAGACAAAGCTCAAATCTCTCAAAAACAAGGTTTTTGATAGATCTTGCATGAAAAATTGAGCAATAGCTCAAAAATATTTGATGAGACTTGTGTTTAGTCCCTATATTACTGTGACATATTAATATGGTATCAGAGCATGAAAATGGTGTAATTGTGCTACAAAATGCGTACCCACTCTGTATATTCACACAAAGAATGAGTAATACAATACAATGTCATTCTACAAGCATGAATGAGAAGCAATTCAAATTCCTAAGGAGGTCATTCGAATTGAATGAGTGAGTCTAGCTTAACTGAATGTAAGCCATAGTCGACACTCAAGTTAACCATGAATCAAAACCCTAATTGACTCAACTGATCCCTAACTGAAGTCAGAGTGCAATAAATGACTGAGCCTAACTAAAAGTAGGTCAAAAACATGTCACAGCAAGCCAACCATCAAGTGGCAGTGCACCAATGACTCCAATGAACCCCGATGAGGTTAACTGAAGTGTAACTGAACATCAGAAGTGGTTGGAGGCGCTTCTGTTGACTCCAATTCATTGAATAATCATTAAATAATAAATTTAATGATGGAGGACACCTTCACTGCTCTATTTAACTAATTGTAACCATCATTTAGCAATATGGGGGCATTAATGACACTCAGATCACCCCCAGAGTGCTCCAGTTATCCTCCTCGAATGTAGGAGAAGGCTAAGTTAGCCTCCTTGATTGAAGGTAGGTGTGGGTGTGTTCTAGTTGATGTCATCTAGTGCTCCTTTGATGCCAATTAAGTCAATAATACTTAGGATAGCGGTTTAACTAGGCCAAATTGACCAAAATGAGTGTGTAAGGTGGTAAGTGTCTCCAACAGGAGCCAAACGCTACTAAAGACGCATAACTAGTACTCGTCAAAAGGGATTGAATTCCTGAGTGTGTTAAACTATCTATTGGAAAGTATAGATCCAGCTGTGTTGTTCTATTCAACCTTTTTCTTTTCTACGCAACACCGATAACCCAAATATGAGAGATCGGTTTAGCTCAGCAATAACCCCAATATGAGATCGGCTCATATTGGAAAAGAAACTTAGCAATGGGGAAAAACCAATTCAAATAGAGACATAAATATTAAAAAGAGATATTTAGGGCTCACTACTCACCGATTTTTCAGGCATTGGATTCTCTACTGCTCTTCTTCGATTTGATCCATGTTTCTAGCTTAGTCTATGATCCAGTTGGGTTTATTTTCTCAACATCCCTCACCCCTACACGACCACAATAACCCCAGTGTGAGATCAACCAACTAGGTTTCTCCACTCATAGGTTGGGTTTCTCTCTTAAAATGAGTGAACTTTGGCGGGAGGGTGGGAGGTAAGTTTTTTTTATTATATATACTTTTGTTTTATGTTTTTATGTTTTTAATCTATTATATATATCTATATTTATTTATTTATTTTTATTATTTACTTATTAAAATCAAAGCTAATTGTTTGCACCAAGTTTTGTTGGAGGTAACCTTATTAATGGGGGCCTTTTAGTAGCTGTTGAAGAATCAAGGGTGTCTCAAAATATCATGAAGGCTATCAATTCAACCTTTATCTTACATCCACTCCAAAGTCAGAATATCTTATGTAGGTTTGTCTGGAAACAGAATAACAAAGGGGATCCAAGCAAGAATCCTATATACAAAGCAGTCCCCAGAAGAACAAATGTATAAGGAAAATAGCCAAGGTTTTGACTCAAGTTTCAATTCCAAAATATAAAAAACAAAATAACGAACGTGTTTAGTTGAACTTCATTGCTACTTTTGGTGAATAATAAGTAATCCAGTGCCTGAATATCATCCAATTGCAAAATTCTTTCATACAATTGTCCATAATTTCTAAAGTTCTTCTAATTGGATAGTGATACCAGTGTCTACGAAAGTGTCACCCTTGCATTTCTGATGCAAGTGATCAAGCTGTCCTACTCTTGAATCCTAACATAGAAAAAACTACAATACAACCATCATGTCACTTGCTTAACAAACATTAAACATACATTAGAGATCGATGAGTCTTCACATATTAATTTCACTAAAATAGAAAAGAGATGGTAAGCAATGTACATGTGATTTAAAATTATGTATTCCTCTTCTTCTCAGTAATTATGCTTAACCTAATTTCCTTGGTTAAAGTCCATATGGATAACAATACTAAAAAACTTAACTGATCATTTTATTCTGACTTACTACGAATTCTTGTAGATCTTTCCAGGAGTTCAAAGAATTTCCAACCCCAGCTAATTTATATGGGGAGCACTTGTTGTAGTTGCTACTTTTTGCTTAACTAGTATGATCACTGTCATGCCAGTTTCCAAAATCCAGTATTTAGTTACAGGATTCATGGGAGTATAGCTCAACATGAAAAAATGAGGTACAACCAAATACATAAACATATGCAAGAGAACAAATATAGGAAATACAACAAGACCTCATGCATTACAAGAGGACTAAAAAGCTCACTTGTAACAGACAAGTAGATGCCATTTAATTTTCATGTGAGTCACACATGATGAAAACAATAAAATTGAAAAGATAGTATACACAACAAGATAGGAAGAAACTCACACATGTAAAACTTTGGAAAGGTAACTACAAAAAAAATACCAGTTATGCTTCACTGGCTTGTCAAGGTTTGAATAATTTGAAAGAGAGCTCATATGAAACAACACCATAGATTTGTATGCTTGAAGATTGTAAAATTTTGGAAAAACCATCAGAAAATAGTGTTTATTCTCATGCACAAATATGAGAACATAAAATTAATGGTGGAAGGCCACTTTTTTGAAAAGGCCAAATAACAATGCAGGTTCATGATCTTTTCCTAGTTAGTTTGGTATTTGAGAGCCATCGAGATTCGGGAAGAGTCAAAATGCTTTTATTTTTTTAATTTATTGTTTATATATAATTATTATTTATTATTTGTATTTTTATTATTTACTTATTATGTACTATTTATTATTTATATATTGAAAAATAATAATTTAAATTTAAAAATAATATTTAATTTTAATAGAAATTTTGATTAAAAATAAAATGATGAGGTTAGTGATGATAAAATTGATTACATTGGTGTTGATGATTATCATTATCATCAACATCGTGATCATCATCATGATCATCATTAAGAACCTGATTCTCATCATAAGCATCACCGTCATCGTCCTTGTTTGTAGTCATCATTATTACATCCATGAACGTCATTCCTACCCAAGAGCTGGCTTGGGCGCTCAGTTGGGGAAGACAAACGTTCGATTGGAAAGACTTGGAAAGGGGACACATTGGCTAAGAACAGAAAGAAGGTGGGATGTGAAGACCAAGTATGGGCATGCTCCCACAAACGAAGCCCACACCCAAGCAGGTGGAGCTTAGCAATCCCACGAGTGTGGCACCTCAAAAACATGTTGGTAAGTGGCATAGGACACTACGACAGAGCTCAAAGCACTTAAGAGAGCTATTGGATGCACCTTGGTGGGAAGCATGGATAGATAGGTCCAAACGACCCAAGCACTCCACTAGAAGTGCACTTGGCACCACACTAGTCGTCAAGGACGTTCTTGGTGGAAGCGCTCAGTGAATTTTGAGTTGTTGGATCGAGTTCCCAGGAGAGACGCGTCTGGAACCTTGATGAGATGGATGGATAGCACACATAGTGCACTTGGGGGAGTTTGGCATGGAGATGAGCTCCCATGAAGATGCACCCAACACCAACCAACAATTAGCATGTTGGACCAACGGACTGACGAGTGCATGTGCGCATGGGAAATGGACCCTCCGGTGGAGTTAGTGTGTTGACCCAGAGCTAGCGTATGCGCTAAGAAAAGGGGCACGCCCACCTTTGGGCCCGCACTCACCCTTGTGACGTGTATAAAGATACAACACCTAGTATGGAAAGAGTCAGGTTTTGATGAGCATTATCAAGAAAGAAACAAAGTGAAAGACGAAAAGACATGCGAGTGAGGGAGGCATACGAGCTCAATCATAGGAACAGTCACTAAGTGGATTAACTCAAAAATGCAACAAGGTTGCAAAAGAAGTGTCGGTCTAGAAAGCTGGTGCTCCAGATGAATTCATTCCATGTGACGGTTGACAGCTACAAGGGCTAGTTGGTTGACATTATTAAGAGTTGGACACCCAAGTGGAGTCAAATTGACTCTTTGTATTGTTGTAGATGAAAGTGTGTTTACTGGTTGGGTGCACACCAGGATTGTTTCCAGTATGTGGTATATCCATTATTGTAAATTTTTTATCAATACAAAGTGAACGAGGCTAGTCAGTTTGGAGACCCCTCCATTATATTTGTCTCTTGTGTAAATTTACTTAATGCATGAAATTGACTATGTGTTCAAATGATGGTCAAGAGAAAATTTGTGCAATTGCATTGTTTGATCTCTGAATTAGATCAAGGTGCATGGCACCAATATTACTAATAAAATGTAGACAATTTACAAAATTTATACTTCATTGTCAAAATTGCAATTTTCCATGACACAATTAAAAATGACTGATTCATATTCTTCTAGCTAGTCATTTTTATTCCATGACTAAATTGGTCATTTATTTTAGTCATTTTAACTTTTTCACTTATTATCTAGTCATATTTGTTAACTAGTGACTAAATTAGTTGTTAATTTTAGTCGTTTATAGTCGGGTCAATCAAAATTGCTCATATTTAGTAGTAAATCACTTGAAAAACCTATAGTGACTGTAATTTTTAGTCATGTAGTAGCTAATTCCTCATTTTTTACTAGTGAATATTGTTGAGCCATACTTGGATGATATGTATTCCCATTCTTGCAAGAGCAGGAACCATCTAGATCACCTTCGCATGATTTTTGAACGATGTAGACATTATAAGATATGCTAGAATCCCCACAAGTGTGTTTTCTACGTTGATTCGGGGAGGATACTAGGGTTTATCCTGTCAAATAAAGAAATACAGGTGTATCCTTTGAAAGTTGAGTCTATTGTAAATCTGCCTCCTCCTCATTCCATCAGGAAACTTTAGATCCTACAAGGGAAATCTAATTTCCTTCGATGTTTTATAGTCAATTATGCCAAGATTACTAAGGGTTTCATGTGCTTGCTTAAGCATGACACACCATTTCTATGGGATGAAACTACACAGCTTGCATTCGATGCATTAAAAAAGGATTTATTGTCGGCTCCTTTATTATGTCCACCAGATTACTCTAAATATTTTATATTGTATCTAGCTGCGTCAGAGTCGACTATTGGGGTAGTATTGGTTTAGGAGGATGACAAGCTCCAAGAGCATGTTATCTATTATCTCATTCATGCATTAGTTGGTCCTAAACTCAGATACTCCCATGTTAAGAAATTAGCATTGAAAGTTGTCTATATTGTTTAGAGGCTACATCACCACATTTTAATAAGGAAAACCACAGTGGTGGCAGATGTAAATCATTTTCAGTATGTTTTATCCCAACACATAATCAGGGGAAAATTCAATAAGTGGATAGTAGTTCTCCAATATTTTGACTTGGATTTATAATCTGCTAAATCATAAAAGTCCTTAATTTTTTCATAGCTTATCTCAGAATTTCCTATGGAATAAAATGTAGGGGTGGAGGATGACTCATCCTGAGATGAGTATATATTTTTTATTTTCACCTCTGATCCCTGGTACAAATATATCCTTATATATCTCTATACTTTGAAGTGTCCTGCATCCTTCTCGATGGAAGAGGGACAAAAATTGTGTGTGAATGCGAAAAACTACCTGATCATTGGTGATACTTTATATCTTAGAGGGGTAGATTCTATTTTGCATCAGTTCCTTACCCACGAGGAGGCTGAGCGTGTCCTAAATGATTCCCATAGCAGAGCATGTGGGGGTCATTTATCTAGGTTACCAACGACCCATAAAATTTTATGTGCCGGTTATTTCTTGCCCACAATCTTCAAGGATTCTATGGATTTTGTGAAGTGATGCCATCCATGTAAGCTATACAACAGAAAAATATGGTGGCATCCTGCTCCATTGCTTCTCGTCATTGCGGTGGGACCCTTCACTAGGTGGGGGATGGATTACATGACATGCAATCCAGTTTCCACTGGGGGGAACAAATACATCATTGTCGTTGTAGACTACTTCACAAATTCGGAAGAGGAAATGCCTACCTTCAAAGCAGACGATGAAATGAAAGCTTACTTCATATTCAACCAATTCATTACTCATTTTAGTATACCAAAGGATATTGTCACTCACCATGGTAGTCACTTTCAAAATAACATGATGACCGAGATGACTACTATCGAAGGGTTTAAGAAAGATCACTCATCTTCGTTCTACTTGAGACTAAATGTACAAGTAGAGGAAGTTAACAAAACCTTGAAAACCATTCTAAAGTGTACCATTAACACAATCTGGTCAAATTGGCACATCATGCCATATCCTACAATTTGGGCATACTTGACTAATGTCAAGACTGCTACTAGTTTTTCACCTATCCAGCTTGTTCACAGGTTGAATGCAAGATTCCATCTCTTAAGATAGCTATTCATGTACCTTTTGACACTATGGAACTAGAAGAACAGTTGCTTCACTTAGAAAATCTAGATGAACGAAGTAGAGATGTGTTGACAGCAAATGAGGCTCACAAGATTAGGGTAAAGAACCAATACGACAAAGCAGTTAAGTCAACGGTTTTTTTTGAAGGGGAACTTGTTTCTCTCTAGGATCAAGACAAAGAACCCCTAAGGGTACAGAAATTCAAGTCTATGTGGTTAGGTCCCTACATTGTGTCAAAGGTTTTGAAGAAGGGAGTGTATGAATTGACTAATTATGACTAAAATACGTTTCCTAAGACTAGAAATGGGCTCTACCTGAAGAAGTATTGCTCTTAAGCATGGTGCTTGTTCTTGTATTTTTATTGTATGCATTTTTATGTCCAATATTTAGCTAGTTAGTGTTTCTTATAGAGTTGGTTGGTTGTTACAGATGTCAGCTGAGTGGTTCGTAGGTTTAGTGGATAGTTATAGCTGCCATACTTGTATCTTGGCTTCATCTGCATGGGTTTTCTATTCACTCTCAGGATATCTATTTTCCTTTGGTGGCGCTTTCTTAGGTCCTACTTCTAATAATGTGGTCGAATACATGGCAGTTATTGAGTTCTTATGGGATGCTGTACTACGGGGCATTACCCATTTGGAGGTTAGACTTGACTCCCAAATTGTGGTTCCCCAACTCAATGGATATTATTAGGTGTGACACCCTACTTTGCTATGTCATTTTTTTCACGTAAGATTACTTGAAATAAATTTTGAATATATTTCATTTAGTCACATTTCAATGAATGAAAATACAATTACTTATGCTTATGTGAATTACATATTAGACTGGAACTTAACACACACTTTGTAAAATAAATATAACTGATACATTTGAAACAGATGTAAATAACCAGAAAAAACACACACACACACACACACATGTNTAATCATGTTCCTTAGCTTCCTCAGTTGCAGCTTCCTCTTTCGGCTCCCTGTAATGAATAATGACCCTAGATACCCTTCTAAAAAGGCATATATAGGTTTTCATAATCCCTACTATAAACTCTTGCATAATATATGGGATCCACTCTATTCTCATGGTAGGGACCCCTTGGGTTAGCCTAGCCATCTTCCCCTCAAGGACTCATAATATGCTCTGGTCCCCACCCTATGTGGGCAGCACAAATGCCCTAGGGTGCCTATTGGGGCATACAGGTCTGACATATGCATTTAAAAAAAAAGGATAAAAAATCTTATACATGTGTATATACATAACTTTATGATTAAAATTCATAAAAAAAATTAAATAACATAAAAAGATAAAAATACCTATATCTCCCCATGCCTCCCCTAGCAGGAGAAAAAGGTCATTGTCTCCTTGAAAGTCCGATCTGTCGTATGGGAATTGCTCAAGAGCTGGTACTTTCCTTTCCCACCATAGATAATAATCATCATCATAAATACTTTGGATTGAACCTCTGCCACCTTGAGGAAGAAACACGTCTCCCCATTTAGTGAGTCTAGGCTAGCGAGGGGAGGGTGGTTGTAGTTCTACTGCAGGGATGATAATAGGAACTCTCTCAAAGAAGAATGCCACCAAAATGCTTGCATAGTCGAAGTTCTTCTTGCGCCCTTTTTTACAATCATATAGTTGTTTTCTCATGATTGGGATCATACCCAAGCACCATTCAAACACTATACCTTGCATGCATTCCACTCCAATCCGCATCTGAGTCAGAGTGGTCAAGTGTAGTGAAGAAGAACTGACAATCCTTACCAGTGTTCTTACTATCACTTGTAATGGAAATCTAGTTATGTGAGAAATTGGGACACATGTCCCCTTTGTTCTGTGCACCTGGTGGGCAGTAAGTATCAATGTAGTCATGAACACTCATAGGGTCACCACCCCTACAAGTAGCCTCAAGGTTCATGGGCATGCCTATGCAGGAAATACCTGTAATGAAGTAAATGTCCTCTACTGTAATATCCAATATCTCTCCTTGTATATTAAATATACCAAGTTCATGGCCCCAACAATTGATAAGAGTCCCTAGTAAATAGAGATTGGCCCTCATGCTAGAGGTGCAATAGAATTTTAAGAAGCCACATTGTTGCAAAGTTTGCAAAGTCGGGGCATCCTGGATTGCCTCTTGATCCATTTCCTCATGCTCTCTTTCCCTCCACTCTAAAACCATTTTTCCCTTCCAATGACCATTTTCAACCATTAGAACTCATTAGTGTCTTTTTTATTTTGGCCATTTTGCAGCTTTTTCTAAGTCACGTAGCATACGCTACTATGCTTTTAGCACAACACAGGTCATCTGTGGGATTCCTTACAACAACTCACATATAAAACGCATATACACGATTTCTATAACAACATACCTCCGTATGTTGTGTAACCTATTTAGGGATTGCAAAAAATCATAAAAATTTACACAAAAATTAAAAATGGGGCAGATATAAAGAAGGAGAAGGGAGAGATAGCCAACCTACAACTTGCGGAATTCGATTCTATCCAGCAGTTTATCCTTGGGGATCAAATGAAGTCAGAGGTAAAAACTTGCCAAGTTTAGTGATTTTGTAAATGGTATGTTTATTTTTATTTTTTGAACTATTTATAGGAAAAAATTTGAAATTTTAACCCATTTCCTATAGTTTAAAATCATTTTTTAATGAACTGACTAATATCATGGATTTTTTCTAACTACATCAGGTCCAAGATCACTAAAACATTGTTTTTCATCACATATAGGGTAGCATTTCTCCATTACTGCTGACATTGAATCTGTACCTTATCCATCATTAAACCCTAGGATCACTTTTTCATCCATGAACTATGGTGTCAAACCATTTTGACCTCGTATACATCATTGTTCCTTCATGGATAGGGACTCCTTCTCATGGGTACCCTAGTCTAAAACAATTTATCATATTTTGGTACCCATGCCTCAGTTGTGCTGGGTTTGTGGGAACCTTCTTAGTTGTTTTTCATGTAAAAATGAGCCTTATTTTGCATTTGTTTATGAGCTATCCGTATTATAAGGCTCCCCACAGTTATGGATTTTTCTATAGGCCCTAGTTTGACTCCTCAAAACATACTTGACTGTCGAGTAAAATTGTTTGTTCAAACTCAATAAGAATAAGTGAATAGGCATCCACATTGGTGGCAATTTATCTGTTTTCTGGACCATGTGGAATATTTATGAAAAGGATCCCTCTCTTTTCTTTGGAATTGAGAAGAGTATCTTCAGGCATAGGCTTATCACTTTTCCATACCCAAGGGACTAAACTTATGTAAAAGGAACACCTAGTATGAGCTTAGTTTTCTCTTTTTCCTGCTCTGAACCTAAACATGAAAAAGATTTTGTGTCATGCTCACAAGACCTAAAGAACAAAGAATTGAGTTTATTATTGTAAGCGCCATTTCTCATAATCAAATGGATCTTTCCGAGTGATATTTCCTTCCTTCACACTCGTTACTCAGGCTACTTGCCGCTTCTGAAGGTGCGAAAGTCTAGTATTAGTTTACCCATTTTTCAGACCTTGCCGACTAAGTACGAAAAAGGTATACCTTAGGAGAATAAATTGTACAAAAAAACACCCCCCTAGAGTCTTCTTCGTATTTTTCAGACTCGTAAAATATGAAAACACCAACGTGCATGTACTAGTTCAGGCTAGTAAAATCCATGAATTAGTGACATTATCAAGCATTATTCTCTCCCCTCTTCAATATTGTAAAAAATAAAGAGAGACTCGAGTTAAATTTCCTGGACTCATTAAAATTTAATAGGAAAGATATGGAAGAATTATTGTCTTTGGATTATAAATAGTGGCAGCATGTCATCCTTGAACAAAGCACTTTTTGAACTTTGCAGTACTCATGTTTATGTTTACAATTTCAACTCAGCTATTACTTCGAGTTATTTTTACTCCTTCGCTTGTCCTTTATATAGGGGGAATCTGATCATGTCTCCTACATGACATATAAGTCTAGTTTTACTATATGCAAATCAAAATATTCCTTGGGTCATCTCTGTATTGTGCTCACTGTTATAGGATATGTACCTTCATCTTATTTTTATCCTGATTCCCATCATTACCTATATGAGAATTACTTGTGTCTAGCTTCCCGTATCTAGTTTCCTAGTCACTCTTATGATATGTTGAAGGATTCATTTCCTTCCTCCTCACATCACGGTTTCTCATAACCATCTGCCGAAGATAAATACCTAGAGTTTTGACAATGGTACCTTAGGATTCACTACCATTATTGATGAACTCCTTTTCTTCAGTTGTCAGCATCACTCATTTACTGACATCCTGTTGAGTTCCTTCCATGTTTGACTTTAGCACATCTATTCACATGGTAGGGATTGTACTTGTTCCTTTGGATTTGGATGAATACCTTAGGTTCACCTCTATAACCTAAGTTGTGAAATATTGTGTTATGTTCAAAAGCACTGCTTCCATATTTTGAATACTAATCATTGTATATTGTGGCTTCGATCCACTTTTGTAATATATGTGGTCTTGTTACCTGTATCATATGATGTAATCAAACATTGTAAAAGAGCTAGTGTTCCAATTTATTGAACATGGAATCCTCAGATATGATTTTCTATACGACTTTGATATGTATTTGTTTTAGGTATCTCCTTGTTTCCTTGGTACCTGAGTTCTCCAAGATTAAAAGATTGTAATGTATTTCAGCCATCGCTTCCCTCCAACCTCACACATTAGGTGGAATCTATTATCATGTAAAATGGCACTTCTCCATCTAAGTACTAACACCCAATGTCTCAGCACACAAAAGAAAAAAATCGATTGAAGTAGCTAAAACACTATAAATGGGAATGACCATTGATACATCATTCCATGGCTTGCTGAACCTATTTTTTGTATGGACATTAAGGATAATGCATGACTATTATCATAGCAACCCACGTATCACATGTTAGTATTTACATTACAACTCGAGTATATATAATTAGGGATTGCACCCGTGGGTTTCCTTTAAGCAAGTCACGTGTCATACACGACCTACGAGTATTAATAGTCGCGTATGCCTTAATCCAAATTTAAAAAATATAAATACGATTAGTCGAGGACAGTTGGGCCCTTAATCATAACTATTCCAACTTCCTCAACCATCTCAACCTTAGTAACCTCTCTCTTTCCTCATGTATAAATAGAGGGTAGGCCCTTGAGGCTAATGAATCATGAAATGTAGAGAAAAGTTATGATGGTGGTTTTCCTTTAGATATCTTTGAGAAGAAGAACTCGGTGTCTTTGTTTAGCAGAGGTTCACCTGTCTTAGATGTTGGGTTGTAATCCCACATCACTTGTTTATCAATAAAGAGAGTCCTTCTTCCAATATTGTGTCTTTGCACTCTTACATATTGTGTTTTCTGAATTCATTATAAGTATGGTATTTCATTAATCATTCATATAATATATAATATATTGTAGGAAATATATTTCTCTTTGCAGGTGATTGGAGATACCCTCAAAGCTATGGAAGCAATTTGAAGAGAAGAAGAAAAGATAGGATCGACCGTCATAAATAAGGTATTCCCAATTTCTTCCCATTTCTATTTCAAATTCTAAAATGGTTGATTGTCTACAAGTTAATTTAATAAGTTGATAACCCTAGAGACCCTAGGTTATACGGGTGTGTTTCCGTGAACAACAATGCCCCCAATGGGTTAATGTGAGAAGAATCACTGCGAAGAGCATCTAGAAAAATCGTATATAGATAACCTGAATGGGCATATATTAAGTCGAATTGTTAGGATTTTAGTATGACCTCTTCTTATTTCTATGGTATTGATGTTACAACATCAGGATTCATTCTCCGGACTTATTTTGTATCATGTTAGGGACATGTGTTCTATTAATCCATATCTATATACTCATGTGTTGAGGTAGAATGATAGTACTGTGACCTTGTTTTGTATCAAGATTAAGGTATTGTGTTGTATCAATATTGGATACTTGTGTTGTATCAAGTATGGACTTGTGTTCTATCAAGTTAGTGATTCTGATAGATGGTACCCTATGATATGGATCTCCTTAATTGTATATGGTCTTGTGACTTATATCAAGCAATGATCCTAATGAAGTCATACATAGAATGGATACTCATTTAGGTGGACCTGAATTTGTTGATGTAAGGAAAACATTACTTGACAAAGTGGAAATTCTATGTGATTTATTAATATTCATGGTCACTGAGTGTTATAAGTCTCCTTTAGGGATTAACTACCCCTAGAGTGATCTACTTTAGAATGTGATTATATGGCCTTGGGTAATATGATATGATCATCAGTATGGACAACAAATATTATGAGTGTGATATGATAATATGGATAAATGTTAATGCACATGTTGACCATGCAATAAATGATAAATGATACTGATATAAGCATAAAGAATGAGAAATGAATCAGATTTCTAATGCATTCCTATAGTGAACTTGAATTATAAAGGATTCAGCAAAGCCTCAGTTGTAAATAAAGAAATTATCCTTTAAATAAGAAATCTCTAAGTGATCAATGCAAAGATAAGAACAGTAAATAAAATGGTTTTCATGGATGGAACTAAGAGAGAAGCACTAGGACTCTAATTTATTTTCCTAAAATTGTGGTCATGCATTTATTTAAAGTTGAGTTTTGTTCAAGTCATTGGACATTCAGTTCAAGTTATTGGAGATCCTTTTCAAGTCAGTGGGCATTCATTTCAAGAAAAATAAAATCTACTTAAAACTAATTATAAAAGACAAGGGTGCATATCTTGTGCATGGTGAAGAATCCTAAGTGTCATCTTGGAACTAGTGCTAGGAAGGTCACTAGTGACTGCATGGAGGGAGATATAGCCATCTCTTCCTTTTCTATGAGCTATGTGATCCTCTCATGATTTTACATGAGCCTTCCATTTACTACCTTCTACATGCTAGGTGTTTTTACGTGTTATTAAAGTGTTGGGAACTTGGTGAGTTCATAAAATTGTTGCATTGGATATTTCTTCTCTATTGCCGAGGTGATATATATTATTGGGAAACGTGCTAATGTGTTGTAAACCATTCTCTTTAAATATATCTTTCATACTCAAAGTATTTTTGGTTTTTACATCGTCCATGTTTGGAGAGTTTTCCAAGAGTATATATTATCTCTTATGGTTGAATGATTTCTGTTGTTTATTTGTCTTATGAGATTCATATATGTAGTGATTGATTAATAAAAGTTTTAAGTTTCAAGTATCTATGATTTTTCCCAAAAATTCAACATGGTATCAGAGAATAGGGTGTGAAGGAGCTTAGTTTTGTGCATCAAACTAAATCCTACATGATTTTGAGGAGTTGAGCAAAATATTGTAGCCATGAAATAAATCTCTGTTCAACTAAAATACCTCCATGAAGCTACTTCCAAGCTCAGTACATACAAGGAAAAAGTGTTGAACATTATTTAGGATCATGATATTGCTTTATTTGTGACCTAAGTAGTGGAGGATCCTTTATCCAATGCAGGGTGAATCCAATGGAAGTCAGTATGCATAATCCTCATCACTATTCTAGGTAACAAAATACATGAGTCATTTCTCATCAAACAGTTAGGAATAGGAAAAAACCATTGAAAATATACTTCCCAAATGGGAATATTTAGCTTAAACAAAAGTAGATTTGAAAAATTTACAACAATTTGGTAGATACGATTAGGTATTTGAAGATGAAGTTTTCATAATTTTTGCTATGGCTAGTTTTCAAAACTGAATGAATTGTTTCAATGACTTGAGATTTGTGGATGGGATTTTATCCTTGTCCAATGAATTTTGTATACCAAGAAAGAATTTAGTTTATTAAAAGAAGAAGGAATTCAATAAATTTTTTGACAAGTTGAACACTCAGTGCTACTTCTATCAAAAGAAGGTCCATTATGCAATACAGTGCCATGCAAGGGAAAATAATGAAGAAAATTTTCATGCATCTATTGAAGTAGATGAACCTTCTCAAAAGAAACAATTTGAGGAAAATGATGATTATTTAAAGGACTATTTCCTTTATAATGCATCAGTGAAATATGATTTTCTATGGTTTGCATGGGACTCTAATTCCCCATGCAGAGACTCGCTATCTCTAGCATGCAAGTAGATCAAGTCCAAGAGACTCCAGGAATATTTGAAAGGAAGAAGAGATCAAGAGGGATCGTGTAAAACAATAAAAGATAGGTACTTTTTTTTTCTTGATCATATGCTCTTAACAAATTATATCTAAACTCTTTTGAATGTGTTTCATTACCATCATATAGATATCTACATTCCTAATATTAGGAATTGTGTTATGATGTAAGCATGTTGAGAATATTTATTGTTGTCTTTTTGTTATTGGAAAATGGTGAAGCTCATGACATATATTATATGCATAAATATTTATAAATTTGGGCTGCATAGTATTTTATGAAATATGAATATATGGGTGAAATTTTCTGAGATATATAGGGCAACATGTAAGCCTGAAAGTTTCATATGAAATATAGACTCCATGATTGTTCATGAGTTATGAACATGGGGATGCATTAAATTATTTATAATATATGATATGGAACTGATATAGGAATGGAATTGGAATGATAGAATACTAATATAAGGATGCATATCACTACATGAGATTACACTGGGCTATGATAAAATGTCATGTCCAAATTAAATAATTTCCAAATAATACTACTTGCAAACAAAGTCCCACCAACATACTAGTTCCCTAGGTTGAAATGGAGACATAAATTTTGTAATAAGGGGATATGGGACCCAAAAGGAATTTATTTTACCATATTAACATTTAAATGGGTCACATAAATGATAATTATAATAAAATAAGGTGGCATGGGTTCATGAAGACACTTGGAAGCTTGTGAATCCTTTGGATGACTAGATTCCCCACACAATTGGCATGATCTTCATCCAAATTTGAGCACATGGGTAATGTAAAGTTATTGGAGGGTGATGTGGTGTGAAATATCATATAATGATACAAGGAATTCAAATAGGTAAAGTATATTAAATCCCATGGAAGAGGAAGAGACTATAAGACAAGGTGTGCCACTAGGAAGGAGATTCCATGCAGGCCATGACAACAAATGATGAAATATTCTATGACAAGTATGATAAATTCATACTTGATTTAAGACATGTGAAAAATATTATATGACAGGGATTAAAATATCCACCAATATGTCAAATTTTGGAATTATAGGAATCCATTCGAAATGGGGAAGGAATTCGAGCATGAAGAGGAAAACAAGTGTCATGAGAGTTACTAAACCACTAAGATGAGTTGAAGGAATCCCATGGAGAGAATATAGAACTTAATAGGTATCATGAAGTTAATAAAAGGATTTCATGAGGAGTGAGAATATATTTTGATCATTTTTTAATTGACCTTTGGAATTTTGGATAACTGTTGCTTGTCCATTGCACGGTGAGTGTTCATTCTCCCTGCATGTGAACCAATTTCGAGTGATTTGGATTCATTTCCAAGTTGGTTGATGGAGAGGTAGTTAAGAAATATAATTGGAGATTAATGATGGATTTTTATTTGTATTTTAAACTACCATACATTCTAATTCTCATTTATTCCCCTACACTATCATTCATTCTTCTCCATTCCCCCACACTCTTATTTTGAGGGCACACTTTTTGGAGTGGTGCTTGCGCTTTGATGAGTATATTTGGTTCCAAATATATGAATTATTATGTATGGATATGTAATATCATGTTGATATCCTCTGTAATTCGAAATATCATAAATACATGTATGAAAGGCTTGCATTCCCATGCTCTTGAATAACTAGTCTTCATGGATTTGGATTCAATATTGAAGTAGCTTTATATCAGATTTGTATCAATAAATTTATATGAGTTTGATGATGTTTTGGAATAAATATATTATGTAATTCTATATAAATTCATTCCCATATTCTATGCATCTCAGAATCCAAGAAACTCCTGTGTGAAAAGCTTGCATTCTCATGCCATTGTATCACTAGTTTTCATGGATTTTGGCTTCAATCCTACAGTAGTTTTCTATCATATTTGTATGAGGGATGTTCTCTATGTTTTATGATGTTGTGAGAGCCATATATGATGTTTTAATCTATAATTTCATGTCCCTATTCTTTGTGGTTCGAAATTCATATGTGAAACTCTTGCAATTGCATGCTATTTGTTAGAGCATTAATCTACATTATTACCATGGTCTTACACCTAGGAGGAGTTTTCATTTGTCATGTACTTATGCTATATGATCCTACTTAGGTTATACTAATAACTATTGGTCTAATAGTTTATTTCTTTCTCATTAACTCACAGTTGATTCTCTCCACTTTGATCATCCTAATAGTTGAGGTGCTCTAGTTTGATCATCCTAACATTCCATATTCCCTCATTGATTACAAACCACTTCATGTTTGACTAAGGGTGCCAGTGTGTAAATATGGTTGTTTTGTGGTCTTCTTAGGCATTTATTGGCTCCTAGAGACTCTCCCACTCACACATGTATTCACCCATGCCTAGAATTCCTATATTTATGACTCGACATGCCTCCATACATGTTCACACTTGAATTCGTGACTATTTGGTAAGGTTTGGGATCCTATTGGTCTACCTAAGGGGGTTAGGGGTAGAATCATAGCCTGACACTTGTATGCATCCATATGGAATCTAAGGACTCATGAATTTTCCCCATTGTATTATAAGTATGTACCATATAGATATACAAGTTCTACACTAATAGAAAGATCAATTATTGTCACCATCTATGTGTGTTATTTTTTTCTCTTTTGTTGTTCTCTTTCATATTTTGTGAATAACATAGATAGTGAATATTTATATAGATCCTAGATGTCACTGTGAATCAATTCTCACATGGTATCAGATATTTTTGAAGCTTCAAATCAAATCTAGAGAGTTTTGAGTTGTTGGTTAGGGAATTTTTCCAGAAAATATGAGTGTTTGCATTGCAGGTTGAACGCCATTTTTGTCATGCAATGCACAAGAAGAATGGAGAATACTCATGCATTTCTTATTCCATTCAACTATTTTTAATGTAAGTCCAAAATGGTAATCCAACTGAGGTCAAAATGCCTATATAGAGCATGATATAGAGTCACCATCGGGACTGAGACAGAGCCCAACTATGCTGTGGAGAAAGCTAAGTACTTCAATAGAATTGATGAGGCATTTGGTATGCTTTGTATCAGTACTTCAAGAGATATTCTCTTCCATGTAGAGATTTGTGGAACACCCAATGATGTTTGGATCAATATTGAGTCACTATTTGGGAAGACTGATGAGATGGGAGGCCATCAGCTTGAAAATGAGCTAATCTCACTAAGACCATCTCACTATGAGACAATCCAATAATTCTTCACCAAGTTAAAAATATTGGTGTTACAGCTAAAATAATGTGGCATATATAAGAAAGAATATCATATTATCTTTTCCATCCTTTCTAATATAGAGCTCAAGTATTCTATGTTTGTTTCGACATTCCACTCAAGCAAGCTTACTACTAGAAATTGGAGGGTTCTTGTGGTAGTAGACTTCATGCAGTCTTTAACTCAGGATAAGGAAACATTAGTGAAAATGGGTACCATAAAATCCACCAAGGATAAATACCTTGCTTTTGGTGTATCAAATCATGCCAAAGTAAAGAATAAATTCAAATATTTGAAGCAACAACGAGATAAACAAAAGAAGCAATCGGATACATAAAACTTCAGTTCAACTGATGAGAGTTCGATATCTAATAGGATGAAGAAAAAGAGATAAAGAACCACATGTAGTTATTTCAAAGGTTCACATAATGAAATATCTTTCTTCAGAAATAATATGGACATCATGACCAATCTCCTTGAGGAGAACAATATTGATCTTCCATATTTTGCAAGAGAATAGGAGTTCAAGTAAGGAGATGGTAAGAATGTGCATGCTTTGTGTGCATGGGAGAAACCCATTTCTAATAAATATGTTTAATACGTATCTATATCTTATTTAAATTCTGATATAATATAATCTGAAACCTCCATCCCTTCCTTAGAATAAACTACAACCAATTCACTAAAGCTTCATCCAGAAACTAGTCATTTTCACTAGTTTTTTATGTGTTTTCTGAAAGCTTTTTGCCAATCCATTAAGATATTTATGGTTCTGATTTTGAAGGTGATATACAGGCTTATATACAGCCTATTACAGTTATATACTCACTTCCCTATCCATTCCATGACAAAAAGACCCGACAACCCTAAAATTCACTAGTTGAAAAATAAAAACATTTCCTAGTTTCCAATGTTATGTCACTTGTGTACGTTTCTTTTATGTCTTTTGTGTATTTAATTGGTCAGAAAACCATGGAATTTTCCTTCATGGGACTGCTTTTCCATATGTATGGACTTAATTTCATCACCCATGGTTCAAATATCAAGTCTCCAGACCCTCCCGGTTCACTCAGCTGTCAATGTGACCTAGTTGCTCACTCTTCTCCCACTATGGACACATTCGCTCATGGAGACACCATACCTATTATATTTTATGTTGTATATGACATAGATTCTGATTTTTCAGAGACTTGTGAGATTTATTACAGATTTATGAGGGTGCTTCATCAAATTGAGAACAATATTCATGGTTTTATTCACGATATGGCAGCTACACAAGAGGCAGATTTTGTTGAATATTTTGATGTTATTAGGGAAAGAGTTTGTAGATATATCTTTTGAATTATTGATTATGCTTATAGATCAGAGTATGCATGTAGAAAAATACATTCTTACGATGCTCCTCAATCAGAAAATTCTGACCATCAAAGGGCCTCTCCACATGATCTTTGTCTACAACACATTGATGCATTGATGCATGATCTTGACATCCACAACATCTTCACCAAGTCCATCACCAAGAAGTTTTTATTTCAACAAATTCAAGTGAAGAAGAGGACTTTCTGAACAAATTTTTGATCATCTATTTCATGTCCATTCTTGAGGGAGTAATTTCCCCATGAGGTTTTTCCTCTTTCCTCATTTTACATGGACAAATAAAATTTTTGTTGTAAGAGGTGACTTGAGCCTTAGTTTCCAAGGCCTCAATAAACATTTGGTATAAGTGGTACAAAGTTCGGCTTAAGAGGGGGGGGGGGGTGTTACAGAATTAATATACCTTAGTACAATGGTATTACAACTATGATGCATTTTCATTTGTCGTGTACTTATGTTATATGATCCTACTTAGGTTATACTGATCAATATTGGTATAATAGGTGATTTTTGGCTCATTAATTCATAGTTGAAGCACTCTAATTTGATCATCCTAATAGTTGAGGTGCTCTAGTTTGATCATCCTGAAATTCCAAGGTCCCTCATTGATTATAGAACACTTCATGTTTGAATAGGGGCGCTAGTGTGTGAATATGGTTGTTTTGTGGTCTTCTTGGGTATTTATTGGCTCCTAGAGACTCTCCCACTCACACATGTGTTCACCCATTCCTAGCATTCCTGCATTTATGACTCAGCATGCCTCCATACATGTTCAAAATTGCATTCGTGACTGTTTGGTAATATTTTGGAGTCTATTAGTCAACCTAGGGGGGTTTAGAGGTAAAATCCTATTCTAACACTTGTATTCATTCACATGGCCTCCAGGGCATCATGAATTTTCTTCATTGTATTATACGTATGTACCATACATATCTACAACTTGCATACTAATAGAAAGATCAATTATTGGCACCATCTATGTGTGTTATTTTTTTCTCTTTTGTTATTCTCTTGCATATTTTGTGAAATAACTTATATAGTGAATATTTCTATACCTCCTATATCTTAATGTGAAGTAATTCTCACACTATTAAATCACTACTTTTCATGTATTTGACTCCCATACTGAATGAGTTTTATACCAGACTTGTATGAAGGGATTTCTCTGGTGTTTAATACTTTTAGGGAATACATTTTTATTCTTTATATGGTGTATATATGTCACATACTGATATGAACCTTTAACTCTACCTTTCATATGCCAAAATTGAGCTAGTTATGCAATTTCCCCATAAGCAATATCAATGAAAGTTATCAAAGGAATGTGGAACTCTATAACCAGTTTGCATAACTAATAACCATGTGTAATGGTAGTCCATGAGGTATTATATGATTCTCCATTTTCTGCTTATTAATTTAGGAGGTTCGTACACGAGTTGGGAATCCCATTTTACTTTTACCCTTGGGGGAGTTTGACCATAATTTCCTATGTAAAATTGCATTGTTTCTCCCTAGCCCCAAACAAGTTTTTAGGAGCTTAAATTCATATCAAAATTGTTCATAGGTCACGTGGGAATTTTATAATACTCACCATATGCTTTTATTTCAAATTTGATACCATTTGAAGTCATTTGGAACCCCCTCCAGCCTTAACTATTAAAGCTAATTTTTTTTCCAAAAAACACTCTTTTCCAAATTTCAAAGTAGGGACATTACATAAAATAGTTGGTTAATGTTTGTACATAATAATGTAAATCATTATCAATATATTGAAAGCATTTATGTGAATAAAATTCATGAGTGTGAAATGGTTCTAACCATCAGAATAATTTGTCTTATAGGAAAATACATATGTCTTGACCTACAAGGAATGACATGAATGTGGATTCATTTCGATGGTTGATCCCGAAATATAAAAGATCGATAGGTTCCTATGATTATTTGGAAAAACTTAGATTAGAATCCCTAATATTATTCCAACATATATGAAAACTCCTAAAGATAATTAAATGATCTTATTTACATTCATATGTCAATAATAACTTCAAACCTAGATGAGAATGGTACTCCTTTTCGGAGGACCAACATTATGATTCTGACATCCATATGGTAAGAGGGAGAAGCTAGATTCACTAACTCCTGAGGAGCCAATGAAACTGGTTGACGTATCTCCTATTAAGAGGAGACCTGCATGATGCTCATATTCATAAGGAAGATAAGAATATTATTCAATATTATTGTTATTATTCTTAATATTACAGGTGTGGTAGACGCCAGATCAATATTTTCCTTATTTAAAGGAAACATATTTAGTAGAGAGCCTAAAGAGTTTCATGTTGATGGACTGTAAGTCCATGGCCACACATATGAAGATAAATTTGATGTTGATAAATTCTTATTCTATAATTTGAGGATATAAAGTCAGTTGATATGTATTTGGTTACTTCTAGGACTATATGTAAAACAAAGCATGTGATGGGGTAACTAATTGGTACAAGTGTATGTGGACTCATATATGTCTTGTTCAATGAAATAAAGTTTTCAAAGATATATGGATTCTGACTAGTGCAGTGATAATGGAATATCACATATTTTTCTATAGATAGAGAATGTTTTTAAGCACTAAGATATTTATAGATTACCAGCCAATTATATCCAATACATGGTACATATCCACATATGAGAAGCATTTCCAACATTCTCGCTAAATCCTCTATCTAGGGAAATATTGATATAGTACAAAAGACTCATCCATTTGAAGAGGGGGTGTAGCAGGGATTTCTCCTTGCTACAGGGGCAGGAATGGCTCCCTTTTGTCTATAGGATAGAAGGGTAGGTTCCTGCATGGATAAAGACTATACAAATGGAAAAACAGAATGTAAAGGACAGTAAGGAAAACAGAGCAAAGATGGAAACAATGGTGAACCCCTCTACAAACACAAGTTAGGGTTCTGCCTCCAAAGACCTGCAAACAAATATTAAGATACAATGAAGTGAAATACCTACAAACCAATGTTAAACATAAACTTGGAAATGAAACATGGGTTAGAAAGAAAAGAAAACTAAGAAGAAAAGAAACAAAACATGAAACATGGTTATACCTTCTCTTTGGGTGGAAATGGGCCACCATGCCCTAGCTTGTGGAAGAACCTCTCTTGTATGGGGGAGCAATGGCTCAATGGAGATGGAGGAGAGGGAGTGTGGGTGGCTTGAGAGATAAAGAGTCTCAAGGCATCCACGGGTAGCATAACAGTATGCAAGGGAGAAGTGTTTTAAGAGTGACCCCCACCCTCCTTTTATATCTTTTTCAAGGGGTTTTAGGGTTTTAATCCCTTGGTCAATGCTTTAGCCTTTTTCACCCTAAATTTAGCTCCTTTTAGGGTTTTAGCCCCTTTTTGGGGGGCTTTAGCTCCTAGGAGAGTATTTTGGGCTCTTTTTTGGGTTTTTAAGCCCTTTTCTTCATCCTTGGGCTTATTTTGAGGGTGTGTGGGTCTAATGGAGTGATATGAGGGTCATGAGATGATGTCCTTTTGTGGTGTAGGACATTGAGAGATGAGTGGGGGATTTTTGGGTTAACGGATTACCCCCTGATGTGTGAGGGCAGGAGCTCAACGTATGGCCAGCGGACATCATAGGATTTGCTGCGTAAAGGTGGTGCTTTCGGGGCTGGGGCATGGTGGCTTTTGGTTTTTGTATTAATATGGTTCCCATCAATCGGTGAGATACAAATAATGTGTGACATGTATATGGACGAGGAGGGAATCCCCATGCTTGTGACAATGTCAAAAGAATAATTTGATCTATGCTCTAAAATACAAGAGCTGATCATATACAACTGATGTTACAATAATGGTTGCCTCCATGTGAGGGTGAATACAATGATGATCTAGTACATTGGACCCATGGAATTCTCATGGAATTCTATATCTTCATGACTGATGGTCTGCTGGATCTAGAATGGTACATATCTATGTGGACTCACTGATTGAGAGTCAGAGTCTCTGTGGTACAAGTATGATGCATTAATCATAAAGGTATATCGAAGCATTGATGGGGCTTCTGAACACTATCTCCAATGCAACCCGAAAATCACAAGGGACATAACCTGTTTAGATCCCTCGAGTAGACTCATTAATGTGCTAGAGTCAGGTGATATCCGAGGTCTTCTTCCAAGTACTACATGAACCAACCCTATACAAATCTCAAGGATGCGATGATGGAGTTGAAGTCGAGCATGTGAGAAACAACCATCCCGAGAGGCACTAAGGACTCCTCTCAAGTGGTCCGAGGATGTCATCAATGATGTTAATGAAACCAAGGTACATGGACCTATGGGTCTATCCTATGGAATATGTGTGTTGGTTTCGACAGAGGGAGACCTGCCCCTAGCCAAGGAAATGATGTTTCCTTGACCAGGAGCGTGAAGGAGATAACCGAAAGGTGTGAAGCAATCTACGGACTGACTCACTAAATGGGGAGGGGGGGGAGAGAAAGATTTGAATCGGGGTATGGGGAGTGTGGTAGACTCAAACTTCCTTTGTTCAGAGTATGAAAATAGGGAGGACCAGGCAGCAAATGAAACTGACTCATGGGAATGGGATCATAGCTGTAATATTGGGGATGTCACTGCAGATGGGAAATACTTGGAGGAGGTAGACACTTTTTGATATTTATGGGATCCAAGGAAGACACATTGCAAAGTACTTTGAAAAAAGGTGACCCAATGTGGGAATGCTACCAAACTATTTTTTGTGGGGTGGTGTCTAGGGACACCGTTATGGTATGATGTCATGGATTTTTGGTGAGCTTGAGAAGGTAAATGCTCAATGGTGCTTTCAATTTTAAAGAGTCTGAAAGCATGAAGAAGACTCTAGTGGGGGATCTTTTTTGTTGGTAGTCTCCTGTGCCCAAAAAAGGATAAAAGTATACATAGGAGAGCTTGCCCATCCTTTGGGTGATGAGAGACTTCTTTACTGTTGGTAGTCCAATCAGGCTGAAAAAGGTTAAACCTGTACTGACTGGATGATCATTCACATACTTTTACAAGCATGAATGAAACCAAGTTTGCTCGACGATCTTTTCTTGTTGAGATGGTTGGAAAAGAGCTTAACGACAACCAATAGTGAGATTTTTTGTAAGGTGCGACCCCTTTGCCCGAGAAAGCATAAAAGTATGCAAGGGGGAATGGCCTTGGCTTGGGTGTGACAAGGAGGTCCTTTTCAATTGATGTTCTACATGGTCTACAAAAGGAGGTAAATGAGATGATGTAGATGCCCTTTCCTATAGTTTAGCGAGCGGGAAAGGAAGCAGCTACACTCGGCAATCTTTTCATTGTTTTAAGGAGTCAGAAAAGAGCTTAAACAGAACTCCAATATGGTCAACCGATTGTGGTGGCACATGCGTTGCCCCATGTCAGGATGGTGGATAGAGCTCCAAAGGTCATCCACACAATATGGATAGAGAAGAAGGCTCTCAAACATACCAATACATGCACAAGATAGATCGCGGCAGAGGCTTACGAGTCAGTGTGGCAGAGGCACACAAACCGAAGGGGCTCTCAGACAAAGGTCAGGAGAGCGTGTGTGTGTGTTGTGGTGGACGAACTTGACTACATGTGATGTGAGTGCAAGTCTAGGAGCACTTATATTTCAAATACATGCAAGAAAAAGAAATCGTTTGTGGACAATGGTCTAGCGGTATGCGTAAGGTGCGGTGAATGGAGAAGACAACTAAAAATACAAAATAAAAGTAAAAATGGCATTCCTTAATGGGTGGTGGCCTGAGAACTCGCATGAGTTGTGGTCGGGAAGTGTGATACAAGTACAAGTTCGTAGAAACTTGCATCGTCATTTCATGGCTCATAAATTGAGGTGACTCATGGGAAATGGTCCCGAAATTTATTTATTAAACATGAGACAGTGGTCTCATAAAGAGATAGAGGGTGGAATTTTGAAACCAGTGGCACAAACAATGTCTCAAACAGAGTCTGTATGGTCCTGTTATGTCAATCGAAAGAAATTAGGTCAAATGGGGCCTATATAAGGGTGGGGTCCACATGGTGAAGTGTCATTGTCACTGTTCATTGTGGAGTTGGAGAGGTGTGCCCTAATTCTTCATTTCCTGATTTCTCTTGATCCGGCCAACGGTTTTGAGTGCCGTGACTTGTACGTAAAATCTCTCACTGAAACTCATCTTTTTGGTGGTTTATTTGTTGGATTTGGTCATCTGGAGGCCCCCCATGAGCAGTTTGGGGTTTCATGGGGGCTAATTCACACCTTTTGAAGGAAAAGGTGCACCCTAGGTGCACCTGGGTGCTCATTTTTCCCAAACAGGTGCGCCCTGGCCTCTTTTGGGTGTTTTTTTATGATGACAGTGGCTCACATCAAGGTTTTTGCTTGTAGAAGATGGCAGAGATCAAGTGGAGAGAGAGAGACTAAAAGAGTGTCAAGGATGCATCCTTACATGATAAGAATGTTAGAGATACATTATCCCATTGCAGATTGCTGAAGTTTATAAGGATACCCCTCATGCGGAGCTTGCGTTTGCTGTTGCAAACACTGATAGGTTTCTGGGATGTTGATGAGGAGGTGTCCCTCTTTCAGGGCCAACACATTGAGATTATGTTGGCAGATGTATACTTCATTACTGGGCTCCCTATGTTGGGAGTGGTTGGTGACTTGGCACCTGTGCTATCTCGGGGGGAGACATTGGAGGATCTATGCAATCAGTACTATTACACTACGACGTACATGCATGGTTCTTATATCCTGATGTGTGACATCGAGGATTTGTCCACACGGATGGTGGGGACCTTATTGCAGCATATCTTGGGTTCCACAGGGAGCCACAATATTTCTGGTGGTCAGCTACAGCTAGTAGAGCGTGCTATAGGTGGCATGTATTATGCATGGGGCCAAATGTATCTACAGGCTATTCAGCATCAGCTAAACAAGTCAAGGACTACTGGAGCTAGTTTTTGTTTTGGCTCCTTTTTGTGTGCTTTCTTCTTTGAGAAAGTACCTACACTTCATCCTCATCGGGATGTGCAAGACAGTGGTCTACAGGAGCCTCAGATGTACAGATGGTGCCAGATGATGATCCGGGAGGGTGGCGGTAGAGTGGGATGCTTTTTAACAGAGAATTTGTTGGAGCACTGGATCCAACTTCCTGTAGTGATTGAGGAGTACCCGTATGCAGGTATGGATTTCCAGGGGGACCCTGAGATGCCCCGACCTCCTAACTAGGAGTGGGGACCATCTGGTATGTATGCATGATGTTTTTATGTTTATCTTTACACATAGTGTATTTGAGCTGGTTGGTAGTTTTCATATTGATATATGTGGACTAATGGTGTCCTTGTTTGTATGTACATATGTTGGTTCTCGCTTGCCACCTAGGCATCGAAGGTGGGGTGTTACCATAGCTCTTGCGGTGGTTCCTGCTGGGAGCTCCTACAGGCAGCAGCAGGATATGGATGGACTGGTGCCATATATGGAGAAGCTTGCTACTGGAGTGTCAGATGATGGCTGGAAGCACATGAGTACTAATATGATTGCCACTATTCACAACCTTCCTCCAGAGTTGAGTGGTGTGATGAGGAAAATGGCAGTGGCTTGTGAGCACTTTCGCCGGGCAGCGAGAGGTGATCTTCCTACAGAGGATGAGTCATCTTTGAAAGATGATGACACTGAATCAGATGACGAGTCTGAGTCAAATTAGTAGGTTAGTGAGGCTATCCTGAGTGCATTGGTGCACTTAGGGGTTTTTGTGTCGCTTATGTGTATCCTGCTGAGAAAGCATATGTGGCTTCTTATTTTTGTATTGGACATGTTTTGGACATATTTTTTGATGCACATGGATGTGCTTTTATGGTTTTGTTATGTGAGTCTTTTTATGATGCTGTGGAATGCAAATGCCTATGTGATGTATTATTACATTGTGTGTGTATTTTTTAGACATGAGTATGCATAATGTTATGGTTGTATGTTTCCTATATGCGGTTGTGGATGTGCCAATTTAGAATATTGTTAGCCATTTGATCTGTGACACTATTAAGGTTTCTAGGAACATGTGTGAATGTGATGGATTCAAATGTTCTAACCATTTGTTTAGTGCGCAAGTACTTTCTAAAGAGGCAGGGATCACGTACTCAGTAGTGGTTGTTCAACTGAGAAACAAGCAGTTGGGAGTCTAAGAAGACATCAAGATGGTGAATGTCGAACTGGAGAGCAATGGCCAAAAGGCCATTGACACCATCATATTCAGCCTAGTTGTTGGTTGCGGTGCCCACGCATATTCCGTCAATGTGGATCAACTCATACAATGGGGAGTAGATTACCCATGCAGCCGAGGCAAGGTTTAGAGACCATGTGCTTGCTCCATCTGTGAATCCCATATACCGATTTGAGGTGTGCTCCATCTAAAGCAATGACAGGAAACAATACATAAGACTCAATTTGAAAAAAATGTGTAAAACAAAAAATAGAAATACTATAACACAAGTTGTAACGCTGTCACTCAAAGGGGTGACGTTAGAGGGAAAGTCGTTTGGACTTTCCAAGGATTAGCGGTCATTCCTTTGTGTGACACGATGAATCCTTGTAGATGGCCCGTGGGGACACAGAAAACACACTTGGATGGGTTCAAGTGGATTCTCCACTGGCAACATCGCATGAAGACTTGTCGTAAATCATTTATGTGTTGTGTTTTCTTCTGCGACTGTGTGGTGAGGTTGTCAAAACAGACCAACATGATGTGAACGAGGTCATGGAAGCAGTGTGTCATGGCCCACTGGAAGGTGGCTAAAGGATTTTTTAGGCCAAAGGGCATGACTCAGTATGCGAATGTGCCCCATGGAGTTGTGAATGCCATCTTATAACAATCTTCTTTCTGGATTTGGATTTGGTTATATCCGAAAAATTTGTCCATGAAGGAAAAGGCCTCATATCTGGCACATGCATCGATGATCTGATCAATGAAGGGTGTGAGGAAGTAGTATTTGGGACATGCCCCATTGAGGTCATAGAAGTCTGTGTAAATGCAAATGGTACCCTATTTTTTATTCATAGGAATAGGATTATAAACCCAAGTGGTGTATGCAATGGGATAAATGAAGCCGGCTATACGTAGCTTCTCTATCTCGGCTTTCATCGCAGCCACTTTGGATGGATGGATGGGCCATTACTTTTTGCGTATGGGAGCCACATCAGGCCATGTGTCGATGTGGTGTTCCACGATGGATGGATCTAAGCTAGGAATTTCAGTGTATCACCAGGAAAATATGTCACAAAATTCTTGGAAGAGAACTTTGTAGGCATCAACCTCTTTCGGGGAGCAAGATGCCCCCAGCATGATTTGTTCAATGATCTCAGAGTTGGTGGAGATGTCAATTTTAATTATTGGCAAAATGTTGACCATATTCCCTTCTTCGAAGGCATCAGGTTCTGGGATGGGGTTCTTGAACCAGTTGACCTTCCCATGGATGAAATGTTTGGTCTCCATGAAAAACTAGTCAGACTGCGACACAAGTTCTTCAGGGAGGAAGAATGAGTGATGGTTCATGTCGTCCCATGGGTATTTTAGGGAGGTTATAGCTTCAAGTATCTCCTCATCATTGCTAAAGCAACAAAGAGACAGGTCTGAATGACCATCGGTGGAGGAGGAGAAGAGCGGGTCGGTGGAATTGGACATCATGTAAATGGACATGGTGTCTGAATAAGGAGGTGGTGGGTGAACTTCTTTGATCAAGGTGATATCAGACTCAAGGGAATGGTGATAGAGGTTAGCAAGAGCCATTCAAACTTCAGGCAAATCTTGGCAATGGTGGGAGTAATCTCCATACAATCCGCAAAGGGCACAAGCATGGTTTGTCCTCAATGCCTTGTTCCTGAAAACTGGCGCGGTTGGGAGTTCAACCACGGGGATGTTTTCGTTTGTGTCCATGGCATCTAAATGTGCATGGATCACTGGGATTTCAGGGAAATTCTAAGTTGGATGGTCCTGTTACTCATAAACAGTGCAAGGTGGGACTTGTCGTGGCTCTGCTGTGGTTTTAGCATTCTTTCCCCTCGCTCTTTTGGGTTGGGGTGGTGCAAGTGCAGGTGGAGTGGTTTTCTTGTGTGGATCGGGTGGAGGGTGAGACTCGACCATGATAGGTTGCACTAGGGTTAAAACAACCTAGGGAATTTCTGGTTGGGTTGGTGGATCAAGATACCACACCAGAATTCCCAATGCAAATTTGGGTATGCTTAAGGTGGCCATGACCGGCTTACTCATGACACCAAGTGAGGGAAAGAGGAAGGGAATCATATGGACTAGAAATGAGCCCAGATAACTCCCTGTTGGTTGCATGTGGTGATGCAGTTGTGGTTGCGGCTGCATGTAGTGCTGCAGCTGTGGATGATGTTGTGGCTACTATTGGTGTTGCAGCTATGAATGATTTTGTGGTTGTGGTTGGGGCTGCGGCTGCGGTTGTTGTTTAGGTGTAGTGGTGCTTGATGAGACCATGCACAAGTACACAGTTTCATTTGTGTCAATGGTGGTGACACTAATGGGAAAGGAGCTGTCATGGTGGTATCGACAAACAACCGAGGGCCCACATTCAACAATGGGGGGGATAGTGTGTTTTCAACCATGGTGTTGATTACAGGGATGACATTGAAATGTGTGGTCATCCCTTGTGGTTCAATGGTGGTGATGGTCGGGACAACATTGGCAGGTGCCGTTAACCCTTGTAGATCATGATAAGTGAGCTGATCAACCATCACAGTCTTCCCTTCATGGGGGAACATCATGAGATGGAATACAGTTGATGCGACTGCTTTCATGGAATACATGTAACACCTTCTGAGGAGGAGGTTGTAGTCCAATTGAGAATTGGTGACTTCTATGTTGATCAACATTGTCTTCATGGCTAATGTGATGGGGACATGGGGGAGGATTCCTTGGGCTTTAGTGGGATGTCCATCATAAGCCCGCAGATTTGTGGAGGATGGTTGCAGAATTGGTGATCCAAGTTTCTGCCAAACCAAGGTAGACATAATGCACGTGGATGCCCCCTCATCCACTATGCATCGATGCACAACCAAATTCTAGATGGACATCGGGATTTGAAAGGCGATGATTGATGGCATGTGCAGTTCTTCGTTCTCCGTGTCGAAGGTGATCAACTTGGAGTTGGAGAGATCTACTACCCCCAGGGTGGCTAGTAAGGATTTTCACTGCATTGGGCACATTTTATGTACCTCAAGAGCGGACATGGTGGTTGGCGTTTCGGCCAAATCATCCAGAATGCTATAGCTGACTGCAGCCCTAGCTGTGGCATTATTGGCAACTCTGCATATGGGGGGGCACGGGAACGGGGGTAATTGAAGAGGTAGGTTGATTATCTTAGACGTGGATGTTGCTGATGAGTTAACAGGTTTAGTGCTGGCTCGGTACTAATTCTGTCTAGTTTATAAGTTGACCTTTTTAGTTGTCATGGCTAGCAGGTGATGAACACCTGTTTTAGTCGTGGGAGGTGCCCCCGGAGTGTTGGGATTGGCTTGGGGAGGGGGAGCGGTTGCCACCAATCCTTGGACTGGTAGTGGGTTTTGGAGCACCATGGGGCGAGGTCCTTATGGTGTCGGGTTAGGTTGGGCTTGATTTGCAGCATTGGCGGCCTGTTGGGCCTTTTTTTGAATGGCCTGCTTAGCTCGAGCCATAAGGGGACACTTGAATGTGTAGTGCCTATAAACAACATAGAGTGTGCACGGTTTGTTTGTGCGTAATGGAGCATTGCGTCTTGGTGCATTTTGTTATGGGGGGTTTCGGGATAGTCGGTTTGTTGTGGAACTGTTGGGAGGGTTTTGGGCTGGTCAGTTTGACCGCCTCCCTGTGGTTGGTTATTTCCTTGGTTGCAGGGCCAGTTATTTCTAGCTTTCCCTTGTTGATTGTTGGGGGCAGGCTGGTTGGGATGGTTTTGTTGTGTGAACACTTGTCCCAATGGAGCGGGTGGTGCGGGGGTAGGGGCTTGAACTGGTTGCACTAGTGGTGTATAATAGATTTGTGGGGGTGGTGGTGCCACAAATGTGGGTATTTGCCCCACATATTGCTGTGTTGTCCAAGCCATGGCCCAAGACTGTTGCGGTGGTGCAAGTTGTGCATAGGAAGTTGTTGCTCCAGACTGAGACATCATCCTTGCATAGTCCGAAGCTTGGCTCTGGTAAGCATCACTAGCAATATTGGTTGGTTATGGTGTAATGGCAGGTGGTGTCAGTTGAGGCTATGGATTTTGGGAGACTGATCCTATGATGTCATCCGTAGCATGGGATGCCCCCGGTGCATCACAGTATGAGGTATTCGGATGGGGAGCATCTGGAATAATGGTGTATAGTTATCCAGACTGAACGTAGATCAGGTCAAACTATTCAGCTTTCAGTATGGCCTCTTCTTTGAATTGAGGACGTTCAGATGCGATGTCCTTTGCTATGGGCGGGAGTAAGGTCTTAAGGAACCAATCCAAGAAGATCCTGTCGTCGAGTTGGATTTTGCATAGACTACGACGTCGCTGCCACTCATGGATATGGTCAGTTATATGAGTGGCAGTGCTTTGGTGACAGGATAACAGGATCTCCACCCCTTCATCATATCTGATAGGGAGTTGGAAATACTATCGGAACATGAAGGCTAGGGAGTTGAAGTCTAGGTATTTGGCATGTGGTAGCTCAATGTACCATTTGGCCGCAACACCTGTAAGAGTGCGTTGGAATAGCCTCAGCCTGATGGAATTGTCTATGATGTTGTTGGATGAGCACCACAGATGGAATGTCATAATGTGATTTTGGGTACATTCCCCTGCCTTGCCGTCAAACTTGGGGACGTCTAATGACAACTTAGTTGGCATTGGAGGCCAAAAAGCTTGATGGAAAATGGGGTCATTTGTTCATCTAGCCAAATCAAGCAAGTTAAGATGAGCCATGAAAGGTGCATCTGCATAGCTAGGGGTGCTTGCAGTGGCACCATTGTATATGGGCCAATGCCCCCAAGTGTTATGGGTGGGATAGTATGAGTGGTGGGGACATTTCCCCCATGTATGATAGTAGGGGAAATGTAAGTGCCCTGTGTGGCAGGAGGGGTAGTGTGTGTGGAAGGGCCACTACCCCTATGTGCTGCCATTGGGCCAACTTGGCTAGTCACTATAGGTGGTGGAAGCTGACTGATGACAGTATGCATAACTATTCTTGGGCCACTTGCCAAGTTGTGGGTGATAGGTTGTGATGTCAACATTGGTCCACATGCTATGGCTATGCCAAAAACTGGATCCAGATTTGCACTAGCCATGGGGCTTGATGGTGTAGTATGGAGGTCTAGTTAAGACTGATATGGGTCTGAATTAGAATCAGAGGCTATGTGGCCTTCTGATGGTGCAGGAGATCACTGAGAACGGTTTCGATGGTGTCAGTTGAGTGTTTCAAATGGCGGTGGTTCACCTCTTAGGCATGAGGAAGAGAATGGAGGATCAATTGTGTTATATTTTATGTATGAAACTGGTGGAAATGATGTTTGGACCCCAGTTTCAGTGGCTTCCTATTGGCTATAGGTGGTCACTCGTCCACCAAGACTACCAGAAGACAGTGCTTGGATTTTTCCTCACAGGTGTTTCTACTCAATCGAAAGGGGTCGTTTCCCATTTTTCTTGGCAATTCCTCTTAGCAGCCAGATACTTTGGGGTTCCTGTGGTACTCCTCACAATTATTTTTTGGGCAAAGCCCATGTACTTCCCACAGTTGAAGCAGTCAGGGACTTATGTCCTCAAAGACTATAGATTTGTTTCTACCTAGTGTAAATTGGTAAATTTTAAGGCTCTCTCAGCATCATGAACTGAGTTGGGTTAATTAGTTGGTATGGTGTATTTGTTTTTTTGTTTTTATAGTATTTGGTAGCTGCAAATGGTTTATGAATTCATCATATTGTGGTTGTGTATGCAAGCATTGAATAATCAGAAATTGTGAACAAATACAGTTTTTAACCCTGAATGTGTATGGCCTAACTAGATGACTACCTCACACTGATATTCCTCTTCAACCAAGAGAAGGTGTTGGGCTCTCAACACAATGGGACTAAGCCCATCTATAGATCCTCAGGTCACCTCTCGGATGCAAGGTTGGTCAACAGGGAGGACGCTTAGTGCGTGAGAAGCCCTCCTTCTCTACCCCCTATACCTTCCAGGTCATCCGGTTTTAATGGTTTGGAACAATATTAGTGGAGTGCCTAGATCTATACAAGCTTTCCTTTTTTCGTATCCCAGAATACCCTGAAGGGAGATGACTGGGTAGAGGAGGAAGGGTAAGCAAGAAAATTAGTTTTAGGTTGATTTTAGTTAAGCTACATTCATTTGATTAAGCCATTAACATTTAGTTGGAATTTACACATTGTTTGTAAAAGAAATTGCAGAAAATAGAAACAGAAACTGAAATTGACTTGTAGTGCTGGACAGAGGCGGCTGATCCACACTGACATTCCCTATAAAACTGAAATTTAACCTCTATTAAACTGAAATTGATGTTCTGTTTTACAGAAAACACATTTATGATCAAATCTGGTGAGGGGGTCGCAAGATTTTTTCAGAAACAGGTGAGGGGGTCGCACAGAATTCACAGACAGTTGCGGTCTATGTTTCTGAGTGAAGTCACACTTTTCTAAGTGCACCCTGGGCACACCTTTTTGGCCATTAAGTGTGCCCTCACCTCACTTTCAAGCCCAATAAGAGCGACCTGCCCCAGATTTGGTGTTTTTTGTGATCTAGAGTCAGATCTGATTGACAGTAACTTGTACTGTGGCCAAACTGACTCGGTTTTGACTAGCAGAGGCTTCGACGGTGCTGATAACAGAAAATAAACTGAATTTAACAGGAAATTTGAAAAACTAGGGAAAAACTTAAAAAACTTGAAATTTTAAAAATTTGGCCCAGGGATACAGTGGGATCGACCCAGTATGGTCACCAGTTCTATAGCAGGGATTTCTCCTTACTACAGGGGCAGGAATGACTCCCTTCTATCTATGGTTTTTATGCATGTACTTGTTTTGGTCTCTTAAATGGTTTTTGGATGGATGATGCAGCTCATGTGTGTAAGTCCCTTTATGTGTTGATGTTGGAGCCCATTGCTTGCATTGGATGGTCTTGATATTATTGATTCTTATGCAGTCCTTGAGCCCACAAGATTAGATCATGATCTTCTTCGTGTGGAGACTTGGGTCTTTCAACCCACACTTATGGTGGTATGTTAGAACCCATTCTTATTGGGTCCTTGGTGTCCTTGGAAGTTTGGGTCTTGAACCCACAAAAATGGTGGTTTGATGGCCCTTGGATACTATATGGTCATTATCATGTTGTAGCCTTGTGATCATGGAAATGAATCCCATAAGGTGTTGCAAACTAGTGGTGAGTATTTGTACCCCTATTTTGGGGTGTTGGTACTCTTATTATGATGAAGATATATAGTGGAACCATTGGATATGTTTTTAATTATATGGAGAATATGATGATGATATTCTTGAAAAAGTATTTGTTCCCACTTGATTGGTGCTATTGGGGTCTTTGATACCCTTGTTATGATGAGTATATAGTGGATCCCTCCTCCTTGTTGATGTGAATTCTATGGATGTGAATACCATCGAGTCTCTAATTCCTTTGATGATGTCCCTTCAAGTCTTTCCCCTTGGAACTTATGCATAAGGTAACATGGTATTTGACACCTTTATGTGTGGAGTCTTGATTCTCTTTACAAATTGAATAATTTAAGGGTATTTGACCAAGAATATACAAATTAAACCATCATAGGGAGATATTTCTCATCAATAAATTTTCGTTGATATGTGGATCATCTTCTAAATACTTACGGTTGAAGAGATATGAATTTTTGAAGTTGGTGTACCCCACCTTTTTGGGTCAGCCCACCAAACAAAAGAGAATTTAATTATTTGTAATTTGGAACTGCATGTTTGCCCAGTTTGAGGTACTAAATTTACTTCATGACCTATATAAATATAATATCAAATATTTCATTTGTTCATAGATAAATTCTCTCTTTGGTATTTCACAACTCTTGGAGAAAAGTACAAAACTTTGTGGAGGAGAAATTTTTGGGCATCTTCACTAAAATTGACATAACTTTCTCATACGAAATTAGAATTAAAAAATTCTTGGCTCGTTGGAAATATTGTTATGAGGGATATGTAATGATATGATATAGATTTTATTTTGTTTTTTTGTACTATTATTCATATTATGATCTTCAATAATGTACAATTCATACTTCTAGGTTTCTCTTGTGATGGAACATGTCTCTCATGGATAGAATTCATCCTTGATCTTAGTATGTGAGCCTATATATTGGTATATATATTTGAATTCATTGAATGTGTTATGGAGGCTATGGTGATGGTTATATTGGCATATATATTAATGTGATATTGATATAGATCTTGATGATTTCCTTGGATATTGCTGGCATAGATCTTGCTGTTTATATCGATTGATGTATAGTGTAGTATTGAATGAGAATTTGACATATAATAGATCCCGTGAGTGATCTATTTGATCAGCTTAAGTGTTTTATTTGAAAAATAGTTTGCCCATTGTTGATCAATGTGTATTTAACCTAAGTGGAGCTAGAATTATATTGATTGTTAATGAAAACCTTTAACAGTATTGTAAGTGACTATTTGCTTGATATTTGTTTGATTTTTTTACTTGATTTAAGTGGAGTGAAAAATCGTTTCATGTCTAAGAATTTATGAGATTGACTGAGTTTGACATAGTTGGTTATTCCTTGACTGTGATTGATGTTGGTTGAGGTGTCATTGAGTTGAGTGTCATTGAACAAAGTTTGGTTTACCGTATGTGAAGTCTCTTGGTTGCTCAAATGTGTCTCCTACTTGATGAGCTAGGACAAGTAAGAAGGGTTGGTTGACTATTAGAGAACTTGATTAGATCAACACAAGTATATGATTGATTTGACATAGGTACACAAAAAAATTGGTACACGTTGGTTCAATTGAGTAGGGTTGGCACAAGTTTCCTTATGTGTAGTTGGTATGACTCAGACTAGTTGAGTTGTATGAGAAGTTTGCTAGACTCATATTGACTATCATTATTGTTTAGTTTGTGGTTTTCTGTGTTAAAGGAGCCATTTTTACCTTATCCAGGCCCAATCTTGAATCCCTTGGAGGCCTTGGAACAATGGAAAAATCATGGGTTACCCATTGACTTGGTCAAGTACCCCTTAGTTGTATCTTGGTCCCATTTGAGTAAATTTTCAAGTTCCTTGATTAGGGTTGATCTTTGTTATTGGTATTTGTCTTGCTTGTTATGCTTGTACCTATTTTGGTCTCTTGATTGGTTGTTGGATGGATGAAACAGCTCATGTGTGTAAGTCCCTTGATGGGTTGATGCTGGAGCACATTGTTTGCATTGGACAGTCTTGAGCTTGTTGAGTTCTTGTGGGGTCCTTGAGCCTACAAGCTTAGATATTGATCCTCTTGCATGTGGATACTTAAGCCTTGGAACCCACACTTATGGTGGTATGTTGGAATGCATTCTTATGGGGTCCTTGGTGTCCTTGGAATTTTTGGTATTGAACCCACACATATGTTGGCATGATGGCTCTTGGACGCTATATGGTCATTGACATGTTGTATCCTTGTGATCATGCATATAAATCCCATAAGGTGTTTCAAACTATTGGTGAGGTATTTTTACCCCTCTTTTGGGGTGTTGGTACTCTTATTGTGATGAATATATATAGTGGGACCATTGGATAAGTTTTTAATGATATGGATACCTTGAATATGATGATGATATTCTTCAAAAATTATTTGTTCCTACTTAATTGGTGGTGTTGATGTCCTTGACACCCTTGATATTATGAGTGTATGGTGGAGCCCTCCTCCTAGTTGATGTGAAGTCTATGGATGTGAGTACCATTGAATCCCTCATTCCTTTGATGATTTCCATTGAAGCCTTTGACCTTGGAACTTATGCATAAGGTAACATGGTCTTTGGCACCTTTATGTGTGGAGTCTTGATGTCATGTATAAATTGAAGAATTTAAGAGTATTAGACAAAGAATTTTCAAATAAACCCATCATGGAGATATATTCCTTGTCAATCCATTTTCATTTATATGTGGATCATATTCTAACTCCTTACCATTGAAGATATGTGAATTTTTGAATTTGGTCTACCCCACCATTTTGGGCCAGCCGACCAAAGAAAAGAGAATTTAATTATTTGTAATTTTGAATTGCATGTTGGACCAGTTTGAGGTACTAACATTCCTCCATAACCTATATAAATAGAATATCAAAGATTTCATTTGTTCATCAATGAATTCTCTCTTTAGTATTTCACAACTCTTGGAAAAAGTGTGAAACTTTGTGGAGGATAAATGTTTGGGTATATTCACTAAAATTGGCATAACTTTCTCATAAAGAATAAAAATTAAAAAAGTATCATCTCATTGGAAATATTGTTACAAGGGATATGTGATGACGTGATATAAAGTTTATTTTGATTTTTATACTTTTTATTCATATTGTGATCTTTTAAAAGGTATGGTTAATGCTTCTAGGTTTCTCTTGTGATGGAACATGTCACTCATGGATAGAGTTCATATTTGATCTTAGTATGTAAGCCTATATATTGGTATATATATTTGAAGTCATTGAATATGTTATGGAGGCTATGGTGAAGGTTATATTATCATATATTATGATGTGATCTTGATAGAGATATTGATTATTATCTTGGATATTGTTGGCATGGATCTTGGTGTTTATATTGACTATTGTATAGTGTAGTATTGAATGAGAAATTTACTTGTAAGTAATAGATCATGTGAGTGATTTTTTTGGTCAAAATAAGTGTTTTCTTTGAAAACTAGTTTGACAATTGTTGATCATTGTGTATTTGAACTAAGTGGAGCTAGAATTCTATTGATTGTTAATGACAACCTTTGATAGTATTGTAAGTGACTATTTGCTTGATATTTGTTTGATTTGTTGACTTTATTTGAGTGGAGTGAAAAATCCTTGTGTGTCTAATATTTTATGAGATTGATTGAGTTTGACATAGTTGGTTAAGTATTGTTTCTTATTAGCTGAGGTTAGTTAGTTGAGGTATCTCATGTTTAACTATCAAGTATTCCTTGACGGTGATTGAATTTGGTTGTGGTGTCATTGAGTTGAGTTCCATTGAATAAAGTTTGGTTGAGTGTATATGAAGTCCCTTGGTTTCTCAAATGCATCTCTTACTTGATAAACTAGGACAAGTAAGAAAGGTTGGTTGACTGGAGAGAACTTGATTAGATTAACACAAGTATATGATTTATTTGGCATAAGTACACCAAAAACTTGGTACAAGTTGGTTCAATTGAGCAGGATTGACATAGGTTTCCTTATGTATAGTTGTATGACTCAGTCTGGCTTAGTTGTATGAGTAGTTGGCTTGACTCAGGTGGACTAAGTTTGGTGTGCATTTGGTTAGACTGATATTGAATGAGTCAGATGATCCAAGAAACATATTCATTGGTACAACTTGATTGGACATGTTAATTGTATAGTTTGATGAGTAGTGTGATATAATGGATAGTGATCAGTTGATGAGTCATGATGAGATGATGAGTAGTGGTTAGTAGTGGTAGTGGTTGTGCAGTGTAGTATAGGTGTTTATAACCAAGTATGTAGGATCAATGCGGTTGTGGTTTTGTAGTTTCTATATTCATATCAAGGTGGCAGGATGAGGCAAGTAAAGGGGATTGTAGCCTCCTTCCAGTTGTATCCAAAGAACTAGGGAGTTGGAGATTCATTCAAGTTGTATCCTGTAAATCAGGGGGTTGTAGACTCCTTCCAGTTGTAGCTAGTGAGTTGAAGTCATTGTAATAAGGGGTTTTTTCCTCCTAGTTGTTGCTGGATAATTATTATTATAAAGGATTTTGTGTTTTCCCCCCACGACTTGGGTTTACATGTAAAATATGGTGTACTATGTATCATGCTATGCTTATTATGTGATGATGATAATAATTTTGATGATGAAATAATGATAATGTGATAATCCATAATATTGAATAATTTGTTGATTGCTAAAATTTAAAAAGTAATAAAAGATGCGCACACTGATTCACCCTCCCCCCCTCCTTAGTGTACCTGGTATGTTAAACAAAAAAACAGGAAAGGGGTCACTCATATTCAATTTTAGTATTGGAAAATATTCATTAACATGTTAGTGACTGTTTAGAACATAAAGGAAATAAAATTGATATGTTTATACTGGTTAAATCACTCAAACTGGAAAACTAGTCCATTATTCAATGAATTCTAGGAAGGGTATTGAAAACCTTCATGAAACTTAACCAAACATATTCAAAATGCTGTGAAACTTTCATCTATTTAATTACATCATAATATATCATTGAGGGTTGAAATGGATCTCACTATAATATTAGAGATAGCCTCTTATAACTGTTAAAGTACTGTAACTTTGGAAGATATTTTATTGTACTTTTGTTGTATTCTACTTCGGAGATGTTACTCCCACATTCAAAGATGTCCTTGATGTAATTGGTCATGTAAAATTCATGAGGTAAACCCTCAGTTGAAAGTAGGGGAAATAGTACCCACAAAAATAATATATAAAATCAATTTTGATTCTCCCAAGGTAGGTCGGTCCTAACTAGGGAACTTGGACGGCCTAGTTAGTTATTTCAGGAATTCACCTAATGAATATAAATAGGTGATGCACCTCTGTCATTCTCACATATCTTACACTCAAGTATTGCGCCGGAGAGAGAGAGAGAGAGAGAGAGAGAGAGAGAGAGAGAGAGAGAGAGAGAGAATCTATTATGTAAGATGAGAAACTATTCTTGTTTCTAGGGTTTTACATTGTACTTGGTTGAATTCAATACTAAGGAATTTTTGTGGGATTTTCTCCCTTGTGTTTTCTTGTGTTGTTGTACTTTTCTTTCTTTCAGTGATTATTTTCTTATCGTTATGATATTATGATGTCAATTTTTTTTAAATATTGTATAACCATTAAAAATATAACATGGTATCAGAGCCAACCTAAAAGAAGTATTTGTATAACCAAAAAATTGCTACAACTACAACTACTAAAGATTAGGGTTTCATGCTTGAAAACCCTAGAAAAAAAGAACTAGTCATGTTGGTACTTTCGATATAACTTGAGATTGGAAATGTCTCAAGAAAAGAAAATTTGATAGAATGAATATAAAATATTATTCGACCCAGTGTAAAAGGTTCATCCTTGGACTCACTATATTATAGGAGATATGATTCCTGCAACTCAGGGTTCCAACCTCTCCTATAATTCATCCTTAAACAAGTGACCTAGGGAGAATTGCTATATATCAGGCTAGGAAGGTCCAAATAAAATTTATCAAGATGTTTCATATAGGACATGGAATTTAGTTTCTATGGTTAACGTTTCATACCGAGAAGGTGAAACAGTGACATGTGGAAGTTCGTACAAGTTATTTATGCTAAACAGTCCTAAAATAATTCATCTTGGGAAAATTCACATAAGTCTCACTTGGTGAATCCAATTATTCTCTAACCTATGGGGTTGGAAATAAATAGAGCAGGATGCCTCTGGAAAAAGTTTCAAACTGTGAAGAGAAGAAAATTTGGAGCTGTAGCAGAAAAAAGATTAGTCAATTCTACAGAAGAAACTAGAAAAAAACTAGGGCTTCCTGTTCCAAGAACTTCTGTGCACCAATCAGTTGAAGAAGCAGGACCATCAAACTCTCCCTAGGATGACACATATTTATATTTAATAATTTTCTCATTTTGTTGACTGTCAAGTTTTTACCTAACACTACTGCAAGGGGGAACTAGGGCATCATATATTTTGTAGTTCTGTCCATAGTTTTGAGAAAATAAGTATGCTGCTCAGCTCACCTTGAGGAGGCATATCTTTCTTTCCAATCATATCTGAAAGATACCCAAGTTGAAAATTTAGGGTTTCTTTGTTAAACCCTAGTTCCACCAGAAGCAGTCTTCCAAAAGAGCCTTGAAGAAAGTATCAATTTGAAGCAATCTCACTAGTAAGTTCTATCCTCTCTATTTACATTTGAGGTTCTCATTTTTATCATGATGACAAATAGTACCAAACTTGAGGAAAAGCTTGAAAGAGTGAAGAAATTATAAGCATGGAATTATATAGTCCTTCTCATAGTTGAAGAAGCATGACATGGAGAACTATGTCAAAGAAGAAGCTACAAATACACAGGAAGATAAATTCGAAGCAAAGAAAAAGAAGGACCTAGTCAAAACAAAGATGAGTATTTCTGTCTCCATTGGATCTGACGTGTATCATCCTTGAAGACTCCCAAGGATATCGTTGATGTAATGAACAACATTTACAAATATGACCTTGAGAACTCAAATCAAGAATGTGAAGGTGCAATGTAAAAAAAAATTCAATGATATCTTCACAAGAATATATCATCTCAAGGATTAATTATAAGTCGTTAAAGACAATGTCAAAGAAGTAGAAGAATAAATTACAATTGTGAATGGTCTTCCAAATTTAGTTGTTCTAGTAGGAAGATAACATATGGAGAAATGCATGATTGATTGATAGAAAAATAATAAGATATGGGAATCAATCCCTAACAACTCATGCCAAGCAGAGAAAGAACAAGAAGGAAGAACATTCTCGCCAAGAATAGAAGGACATCTCACAACTCAATAGTTCAGTTGTGATGAGAAAGGAAAATTTGCGAAAGAATGTCCCAAGAAGGAAGAATGGAAGGATGATATGATATAGAAGTACCATTCAGTAATACATAATGATGTTTGGATATGAGTTCAATACATGAAGGGAAGTTTTATGAAGTCCTCCAAGTATATCTACAAGATCAAGTATACAACATATCAAAGTATCAACACATACAAAGCAAGGTTCGTGGTTTATTTCAGAAAGAGAGAGTTGATTATGGTAAGACACTGATATAAGGGCTAGAAACATGTCTTTAGTAGAGAGTTGGTGTAATAAAACTATAAGAACATATCAAGCAACCTATATGGTTTGAGACTATCTATAGAGAACCACCTATGCACAGAAGGAGTTTTACAAGCTCAGTAAGCACCCATGGGATAGTACATACAATTACATGAGGAGCTTGAGGATCAACTAGACTGATGATCCCAAACTTTATTATAAGGTTGAAAAAAGAGGTCTACAAAGGATGATAATATCATAGATGGGTGCAAGAGAAACCTTGCAACAAAGTTGGAGATGGAGGATCTTGATATCTAGTGACCTTGATAGGTGACATAGATGGATACAAAGAAGATTAGTAGCATAGAAAAAATACTTGTCACTCCAATGTCCTGATGTAGAGAGTACAATATGTAGAGGGAGGATGGTTCTCCACCTCAAAGGGAGTGACTATGGTAGATCTCAAAGTTCAAGAATCTTGACATTATTCTTGAGATTAGAGGTATGATGAAATCTAGAGTACATTTTACTTATCCAAGTAAAATATGTAGAGAAAATGGTTTGGTACCAAAAGGGAACTGCAAATATATGATGAATTTGATTGAGTTGGTAATACTATATACTCCAACATATTGTAGAAAGTAGAGTGCTTCTCTCAATACAACCAAGGATGAATATATTGCAGCGGAGAAGAAAGTAAGTAAGTAATCCTTAGGTAATGCGGAATATGATTCAAAATAATTATATCGATGAAGATAAAGATTATACTGTTATCCATTTCATCATTGGATAAGAAGGGATGCACTGGTAGGACACACTGACACAGTTCTATGTGATATTTCATGTAAGAATACTTTCTTAGTATTTCCGATCATGAGCAAGATAGGAACAGGTCCTCAAAATTAGACGACGAAGTTGAACACATTTGGTAGAGACTCCAATAATTCAAGAAGACAGAGATCAAGATGGAGTCTACCAAAAAAAACAAAGATAAGTATTTGAATTGTCATTTCCCATATATTTAGTTGTTAAAATATGCGTACATAGATATGTTCCTAGATTCAGGAAATGTATTATGCATAGTAGAATATTTGTAATTTACTACTACTGTGCATGTGATGGGTAAGTAGCTTATGTTGTTGTACAATGTTCCATTGTTACTTATGAAGAAATGTCTTGGAAATATGGAAGACATATAGAAAGTTACCATATATAGATGATTGTTGCATTAGTGGAAATAGTTGCATGATTATATGAAATATATCTTTATGCATAAGAATATGTCATTGTGAATATGTTACAAAATGTTTCTAATCATACAATTGCATTTGACTTGTAGGAAGGATTGTATGCAATCACCTACAAGAGAAGAAATGATGAAGTTATGAATGTATGGTATAGTTGCACATAAGAATGATGTAGTTACAGATGCATAAAACAAGAATGATGAAATTGTGAATGTACGATATAGGTACGGATGTAAAAGAGAAGAATGATTGTAGTTACAAAAGAAGACTGATGCAAGCTGTGAATGTATGATGTAGTTGCGGATGTACAAGAAGAGAATGTTAATGAAAAAGTTGCAGAATAGAGTTGTAATGCTCAAGTATGTTCTGACAGAGGGACAAGTAGCAGATGTGTTGGCTAAGCCTCTGTCTCGAAAGTTTGAATACTTTCAAGACAAGCTTGGTGTAGTCCAAAAGAACCTCTCTCGAAAGAGGGAGTGACGGCAGATGGAAAAAGGATGCAATGGTGGTAGCTTAGTATAGATTAGGGTAAGTATAGCTAGTATTGTTGGCACTGATGGGTTAGTTAGATGAGGTCTGTTAATCCTAGGGGGATTAGTATGTCTAGCTAGATCATTTTAACCCAAGTGGGTGTGTAAGATAGGACAAGGATTGTTTGTCCCCATGAAGATCCATCTATCTAACCAGGCTTGTTGGATCGAAAGGGTTAGTAAGTTAGACAAAATTCCTAGATGGATCTACCAGAGAACTCACTGTGATGCTGCTCCAAGAGAGTTAGAGGAAAAGATGTATCTTCAATATTGTTATACTGATGAATGTTGAGTTGACTGATTCAATATTGTTATACTAATGAGTGCTGAGATGATTGCTTCAGTATTGTTATACTGATGATTGTCGATATGTTTTCTTTAGTATTGTTATAATGATGATTGTTGAGATGTGTGCTTTAGTATTGTTATACTGATGATTGTTCAGATGTTTGCTTCAGTATTATTATACTAATAATTGTTGAAATGTTTTCTTTAGTATTGTTATACTGATGATTGATGAGTTGATCGTTTCAGTATTGTTATACTAATGATTGCTGAAATGTTTACGTTCAATATTATCATACTGATGATTGTTGATATGTGTGCTTCAGTATTACTATACTGATGATTGTTGATATTGTTTCCTTGTTGTTACAATGATGATTGGTCATTGTTAATTGTTGAGATAGTTTCAGTGTTGTTACAGTGATGATTGGTTATTGTTGATATGATTGCTGAGATAGTTTCAATATTCCTATACTGATGTAGCAAGATTAGTATTTTCATACTGGTGTTGTTTAGATGATTTTTGAGAGAGTTTCAATATTCCCATACTGATATGACAGTATCAGTATTTTCATATTGATGTTGATGTGGAAGGTTCAATATTTTAATACTGATGTTGATAAGACAGTTTCAATATTTATATATTGATGATGATGAGGTAGTTTTAGTATTTCTATACTGATATTGGTAAGATAGTTTCAATATTTCTATACAGATGATAGTGAGGTAATTTCAGTATTTCAATACTTATGTGGATAATGATATTTATTCAGCACTTGTATGTTGATGTTGATGATGTGGTTATGGTACCAACACCTTGTTTTGATGATGTTGATATGGTTGTGGTCCCAACACCCCATGCTGATAATGTTAATGTGGTTTAAGTCACAACACTTTGTGTTGATGATGATGATGGTGTCTCAACATCTTTATGTTGATGATGATGATAATGTTCTATCATCTCTATGATGATAATGTAGACGATCATATAACGTTTATTAAAGATGTTTCTTTGGCACTAACAGGTTAATTATGTCATTGTTTTTGTATTTACATATTGATGATGGAGATGTTTATGTTTCATTATTTACATACTAATGATGCATATGTTGATGTTTCAGTATTTACATAATGTTGATGCATATGATGATGTTTCAATATTTACATACTGATGATGTAGATGATGATGATTTGGTATTTTCATGTTTATGATGTAGATGATGATGTTTCAATATTTACATACTGATGTTTTAGATGATGTTTCAGTATTCACATACTAATGTTGAAGAAGCAGATTCAGTATTCACCTAATGATGTGGGAGAAGAAGATTCAATATTCACATACTGATGTTCAATAAGAAGGTCCAGTATTCAGAAGATGATTTAGTATGCACATACTGATGTGGCTGAAGATGATTTAATATCCACAGACTAATATCACATAATATGATTCACTATCCACATACTGATGTTGTAGAATATGATCCAGAAGATGATTCAATATTCATATACTGATGTGATAGATGATGATTCAGTATACACATATAGATGGTATAAGGATATGATTGAGAAGATGATTCAGTATTCACATACTGACATGACAGATGATGATTCAATATTCACATAGTGATGTTACAGAAGATGATTTAGAAGATGATGTAAGATGCTCGAGTACGTATAGAAGAAGATTCAATATTCACATATTGAGATTGTAGAAGATGATCCAGCTGAGATTGATGATGAATATGCATAATGATGTTCCAAAAAATCCTATGACATATAAATATTCACCATTCAGTTTTACAGTTGTGATGATGGTTGTTGTTTATGTAGAATAGCTTCCTCGTTAAGAGGGAGTCTTAAAGTATTGCAATTTCGGAAGATATTCTATTGCACTTTTGTTATATTCTCCTTCAAATATGTTATTCCTCCATTCAAATATATCCTTGATGTAATTGGTCATGTAAAAGGAATAAGGTAAACCCTCCATTGTAATTCAGGGAAATAGTACCCAAAAAAGTAATATATGAAATGTATTTTGAGTCTCCTAAGGTAGGTCAGCCCTAAATAGGGAACCTGGTCAACCTAGTTAGTTATTTGAGGCACACACATAATGAATTGTAATGTTTCCAAATATGGTATGCATAACTTAACACTAAATTATGCTGAAAATTAAATAAAATTTCTTATATTGAATTATAACCACTCAGTGAATCTTCAGACTAGGAAATTCAAGGTGATTTGTTGGGAAATTTATAGACGTGGGGAGTAGGAAGTGGGAAGAAACCAAGAGTAAGTTAATAACAGTGAATTAATTTCCCCTAAAACATTTATATTAGGATCCATTCAGGTTTCAGAGTCCTCTATGCAGAAACCTACTCCCATGCTTTTGGGTCACCCAACCGTGAAACTAGGGAAATTCCTTCCGTTATTTCAACCAGGGGATTGGGGAAAATTGAAGCGGTGTTATCAGGAATTCATAAAAAATAATATATTATTTTGGATATTTTATAACATATATGGATTTTCCTGGAGAGTTTAGGGAAGAATTGGGAATTTTAGGCAATTTTGTCGTAGTGAGACCTTATGCAATGGAGGATCCCAAATGGATGTACGGACCTAACTAAAATATTATATGTATTTATTTATTGTAATGTGGGTATTTATACAATCCATATAAACTTAAATAACTGGATTTTAGTGTACATAACTCATTTGATAGAAGAAATGGTAAAACTAGTGATTTAAAACTAGTGTTCTAGCTATGGTGCAAAATTAATCATAGAATTCGTAGCAGATTGAATTCAGTACTGTATATGAAGTATGAAAGAGACTAATATCACTTCAATGAACATATAAAATCCATAAATAATTCCCACAACATTTTATTACTCCTTTTTTCACTAGATTGATCAATTTCCACCATTACAATGACACATCAAGCCTTTTATGAGAAACTGAGAAGGTAAACTTAGGGGACAGAATTATTTCAACCTAATAAATATAAATGACATATTTTATAATCTATTATACATCAAATAGAATTTATTTTACTGACCATTACATAATAATCCTCCAAAATGGTGGGAAGGAGGACCAACATTTGACAAGAGAAAAGCTGAGATCGTAGGTGAAGCTTGGGATTCACTAGAGATTGAATTGGATGAGATGGAGGATGAAAAATATGTCTGATATGACCTTAAATTTATGAACATCAAGCACTCCATACTTGAAAATAGAAGAAATGGGGATGAAGGAGTGGGAAGGGAAGGTTTGGGGCTCATTTCCCAAGTGTCTGAGGCACATCACTAAAAAAGGCATGCTCACATAAGCATAAATCAATAAAAAATTCAACCAAAATTGTGAATGAGATCAAATTTTTATTTTATAGAACTTTGGATAACCTGTTTAACAAGTAAAGGCCAATGGTGACCTATGAGAGCAAGTCAGCCACCTAGAATCCCTAACCCTAGCCACATATGCACCCTCCTTAAGAAAATTGGAATGTAGGAGCATGTCGAGATGTTTCCCTATCCATTTCATTCATCAAACTTGGAAACTACACCCTTCTTATGCCCATAGTTTCTACTTTTGTCAATGACACCTTTTTCTTCCTTTCCTTATTTTGTGTTGAGCCTCCAAAAAGGAAACTGCACCCTCCTTATGCAATTGTTTCCTGCTTTTCCCTATGAGAGACTTTATAACTTTCCTTCTTTTGAGACTAAGTCTCAAAAAGGAAACTGCGTCTTCCTTAGTCAATTGTTTCCTGGTTTTATTATGACATCTTTTGTCATATATTTTGGGCACTTTCCCTTTTCTCTTGAACTTCTTTTGTTATAGAGTTTCCACTTTCTTAATATCCTCCCTTGGCAAGTTGGATTTCTAGTTCTACTTGACATGGAAAGCTCAATTCCACATTTTATTTGCATAATAAATATTAATGATAATTAAAAATCAAATACATGCCTCAATAATGTTTATTTAGAAAAATTCTCTTAGGCTAATTAATTAATGCCTCATAAATAATATTTACACAAAAATCTGTAGGTGAGGTAATTAATCATCTTTGACCCCCCAATGTGTTGGGCATGGTCAACACTTTTATTTCCAAAAATATGGAGACATGGCAATACTCCCCTCCCAAATCTGTTTGTCCTCAAGAAGAACCACTCTAGAGTGCTGCAAATTTGTACACCATGTAGGAGAACTAGACCATGAACTCATGTGCAAAAAAATGTTCACTTGTTCCATCAACCAAACATATAAAGTTTCTCAAAAAATATGTAATCCCAGGGTCCCATTTCTTGCATTGTAATCCCGTCAGTGAGAATGCATTCCAACACAAATTATCAGACAAAGTTATGCATGGATCCAATTTCCTCAACTATAATTATCCAAACATTATTATCCACCATAAAAATTTATCATCCGAGGAAATGATATTCATGATGTGGAAATCATAACATTGCACTGAAAATTGGAAATTCTCAATGCAAAATTGGAAATCTATGAGATTTCCCCACCCAACATTAAGTTCTTTATATTCTTGATTCACATTGGCACTGAGTCTCACAAATATATTTTTTCAATGACATGGGTGTGAGTCCCATGTTGCTAGTAAAATTTGGGCATCCTCCAACAACCATAGATGCCCATGTTGCTCACAGAAGATGTAGGATGTGTCTACTAAAAATTACATGGTGTAAACAAATGGTACACCCTCCAAGGTTCATGAATCCAAAAAGTACCTACCCATTCCTTCCAGAGACAAAAAAAATCCTCCAACTGTCAGATCCATATGGGAAGTTTATTGCTTTCCCATGTGCACAATCCCTATGGCTCAACTCTCTGCCACTAGTCATGCAATAACCACCATTAATGGAGGAATCAAAGATAGGACATGGTTTCCTTTATTGCAGATGAGAACGGGGTGGCACCCTCAACAAATCCCCATGGATGAGTGTGGGAACCTCCTGCTCCTTAATTTCCATAAAAACATAGAAACCCTTCATCAAGTTATCATCCTCATGTGTGTTGGCTTCCATAGGTGCGTGAAATAAACTATTTTGAAACAAATTTCTAAAAAATGTGTCCACTAAAGCTGTGTATGTTTCAAACCTATCATGGGTTGGTACAACATAAGGGATTTCTTATGATTCTTCAGTGAAAATAGGACTCCTTCTATGAGAAAAATCAGACTTTCTCGGGCAATGTCCCTGTGCTTGGAACTCATCATCTGCATCGCAAAAATCCTCCAGCACAAAATTTTTATAATGCACCTCATGTGAATGTGTATGGAAGGTATTGAATTGAATTAAATTAAATATTTCTGGATTCCCACATGTCAGGACAATTCCATTCAAAACAAAGAATTTATTGCAGAAATTAAACTATTTACCTCTGACTAACTTCATTCCCAATGTGTCTCTATCCACCCAATCAATTGATGAATAAGGAATTTTATTTGTTGATCCATATGGAATGTGATCAGCCACCTCCTCTGGATCATATTATACTATCCATAAAGGGTTTTCAGAATGTGTATCTTTTCAAGCATATGTGTCATATAACCCTTCACCGATGCAAGCAATTCTAGTAAATCGGTGATCCTCTATTTCTCTGATATTTTTATTTACCCAATCCATCAATACATGATCATATTTTCTTTTTGATTCACTTGGAATGTACTCGGCCATATTTCCCATAGGTAAGAAATCCTCTATCCCATATTGTATACCCACATGTTCTTGGCCAAAATACTCTTCATCATGGCTCTTCAAAAACACGTGCAAATATGCTCCTTCCTCATGGTTTTCCTCCACATGATATTCCTCCATTAACCCCAAAAAATTTCCTTCCATGCAATATGAAAGGGGTGACACCTTCAACTCCTTTTGAAGTTGATATATCTGTAACTTTGACTCTTGAAGGAATATTTATGTGCTCTTAAATAAGTCACTAGTGATCTCTAACTTGTTAGCAAGCCTCTATGATTCTTCTTTTTCCTTCTTGAGTTCACTATGGTACATCTCATCTATCATGAGGAGATGATATATGTGAGATAGTAAGTTCATATAGTTCTCCTTATTCTTGTACATGCCTTCTTTAAGTGTTATGCACTCCCCCATAAATTCTTCTCTTTCAACCTCTCCACCAGAATCTTTCCAACAACATCTTGCTACTAAGGCATTGATGTCAACAAAGTTTTTCATGGCTTCTATACGCTTATTTCTATCCTCCTTTAGTGATATACTCAAATCATATGGATCAAAAATAATATCCTCCACCAAGTTCTGTTCTTCTAATATCTGACATACAAGACTATTTTGTTTGTGGCATGGATCCACAAAACAAAACTCATTCTCAGCATACAAGTCAGCCTTTGAATTTTCTACAAAATCACTTCCATGATGTACAGTGGAGGGTGTCTATGAAGGTTGGAATGACATGTGATATGGAAATAAATTATATATCATCTCATTCCCTTCCATTTCAGCTTCATAATGTTGCAAAGGAGTCCAAAATGTTATAACTGTGCTCATCTCTCTACATCATATTTTTCTCCTTCAATTTTTCTACCTAATACCCAGTTGATGGGGGCTTGTCTTCCATTTTAGTCGGAAGTTCAGATAATGAATTCAGATATGATTTGTGTTCTTATTTTGGATCTCATACAAAATATCCCTTATCATCATTGGTAGTATCACCCTCCTCTGTAGTGATTTTGGGTTCAGTAACAGGTAAACTAGGAGCATATTCATCTCCCTCACAATTGTCCTTCATCTTCCAGTCCTTAGATGCGAATGAAGTATTTCCATCCTCCCACAGATCATATGGTTGCAGATGTGCATGGATGATACAAAAATCATAACTTTTATCACTCATGTTATTCACCTTATCCTCTTTTTGTACAGATACTTTGGTGGCCTGCTCCTCCACCAAATTTTCTGGTTCACACCTGAGCGGTGTGGACTTGTTTTCTTCTTCATTACGTGGCTTAGGAGGTGACTATAAATCTGATTTGTGTACCTATTTCGTATCTGATCCAAAATATGTATCACCACCCATACATGAGCTAATGCCTTGAGTAGTGATCTAGAGATCACCCAGCAGGAAACTTGAAGTGCATTCCTCTTCAACTTCTTCTCTTATGCAACCACCTTGTGGTGATTTACACTTCACCTCTTTGATCTTTGTCTCCACTCAATTTCTCTTCTTATTCAAGGAACTTGAATCTTCTTCATATTGATGGTCACTAGAATCTCTATTTATAAAAAAAAATCCAAACATTCTTTTATTGCTTGCACAAGCAGATGGCTTTGATGAATCTTTCTTCTTTTATCCTCTTTTGGCTCTAGGAGGAAACATTCCAGCCTCCACTTTCTTGCACAATTCATCAACCATGTGTGAAATATTTCTCATTTTTCCCCACAGTAGGGATATATGAATAGATTTTGTATCTCTAGAGTACAAAAATATTGAAAAGATAAGACCTCCCTTATCTCTTCTTTCAAGGAATGGTATTCCATGAAATATTGAGAAGATTATTTACAGTTCCTCCCATTGAACACTTGACCACCGATAGTAGTAGGTATTTTCCAAATGGATTCATTATAATATATGGTCATGAAAACATAAACATCATCCCTACATAATCTGCCTGAGGTACTACATCTAGTCTCTTCATAATATTCCTCTTCATACTGCTCAATGTCTTCTTCTATCATTGGTAGCAACCTCATGGCTGCAACTTTGACTTACTGATATGTAATGTTAATAAACATAGAGACTTATTTCCATAGAAGTGGAGGAAAGTGATATGATAAAAATTTAGTTTTACCAAATCTTATATGCATACCTGAACACTAACTATTGCTACAAATTAAATAAAAATTTCGATATTGAATTATAACCATTCAATGAATCTTCAGACTAGGCAATTCAAGGTGTTTTGCTAGGAAATTTGCATACATGGGGAGTAGGAAGTGGGAAGAAACCAAGATTAAGTTTAGAACAATGAATTCCTTTCCCCTAACACATTTATATTGGGGACTATTCATGTTTCAGAGTCTGCTAAGTGGAAACCTACTCCCACGCTTTTGGCACAATAGGATTTGAACCCGAAATTCGATGATAGAATCCAATGTCATCCGATGTATCGTACGGATGTGTCAAACAAAAATGATTGAAAAGTACAGCAATGATGAATTATTTTAGCGCTGCCAAATTTCTGACACTCTGGCATTGGTTTTTTAACAGATAGGGCATTGATTTTTCAACTCTAGGGCGTAGGTTTTTTGACAGCTATGTGTCGGATGTCTGATACTCGTGCATAGGTTTTTCGACGAATATGTGTCAGATTTCCGACGCTAGTTTGTAGGTTTTTTTGAAAGAAAATAATGTCATATTTCAAATTGTTGGTCCCATATTTCCAACAGTAACTATATTCAGGGCGTCGGATATTTGAAAACTGTGCCATTATAAATTTAAACATTCCAACATGTTTGTTGTAGAAGCAACAAATAGTTTGCAAAAATTATTTATTCCTCGATGAATGGTTTCAGGAATTGTTTTATTCTTCAACAGGAAGTTGCAAGAATTTTTTTTTCTTCGATAAACAGTTTGCCGTGATTTTTTTATTCTTCGACAAACCTCCATTTGATAAAATTGTGATGCGTGGAAATTGAATTTTTAAGATTGTCGATAGTATTCATTCACGAAGTTTGTGACAAAATGTTAAATAGAAATATTCCTGATCCAAATGAAAACAACCGACAATTGCTTGCTAGACTTTGGGATGCAGTGAAACGAAGGGGTGATGGAAAATGTTATTGTCCGTGTACTGAATGTAGGGGATTTAAGAGGATAAGAATATTGATCTCAACAGCCATGAAACATTGCAGGAAACATGGACATGCTGAGAGGGGGAATGAATATCATCCATTTGTAGGTTTAGCATTATGAAGTTTTTTATATTCTTTGTTTTGGTAAATGTATGTATTATTT